>VMDR010010577.1:0-30473 GCA_007922815.1 Macrotus californicus | reverse complement strand
TTTTACTCTTATAAAAAGAGTATCGTGCTGCAGGTAATCTTCTGACACTATTTCCCCCCCCATTTAATATTATGTTGTTGCTCGGCCTAATCATTATACGTGTGTCTAAGTGACTTTATTTTGACTGTTCTATAGACTTCGTAGTGTCCATATACCACTGTGCTTTACGTGCACTCTCATTCATGAACATGTAGGTCACTGTTATGCTTTGCATTCGTCTAAACACACATACACATTTTCTTCATAGGTACAGGTGAAAAGGTTTCTGTTTGGTGTACACCCAGGAGAAAAATTGCTGGTTATCTATCGTTCCTTCCAGAAGCATTCTTTGAGAGGTCCTGTGGGGCCACACCCTCCCCAATGCTTGGTGTTGCCAGGATTTCATTTATTTATTTTTGCCAATTGAATAGTGTTATAGTATATGAATAATAGTACCATTTTGGGTATTGGACAGAAAATGGTATTTTATGATGTCCTTACTTTTCATGTCCCTGGTTTCTTCTTGTATTTATTGGCTTAATGCATTTTCTCTGCTGTAAAATGCCCATTTGTGTCTTTTGCTCATTTTCTTTTTACATTTTAAACTATACATGTGTATCTTTAGCAATATGACGTTTATTTGTGGTTAAGGTGTATATTAACTTACCTTTTTGACAAATGGATAGCACGTTTTTCCAACAACTATCTTACTTTGAAATGTCCCTCAAGAAAGCTTATAGCTTTTGCGATACACTTTTTCACAATCCCCCTAAATTTGTGATAAAGATCTTAGATTATGCTGATGGTAAGTGATTGTTTGTCTTCCTTCATGGGGCTGTCTTACTGGTGCCCGCATAACCATGGAGCCTGTCTGGGCGACTGCCTTAAACACAGCTCTGCTGGAAAGCCCTGCCCGTCCAGGTGAAGATATTTGACCTGCTGTGCTGCTGGCCCGGGACAGCCAGCAGAACTATTTCAGCTTCACAGACCTGGAACATACCAGGGGCTCAGTCAATGCTTATCAGTTAACATTAGATGAATAATTCAGCAAATTATTTCACTAATTTTACTCAGTTGCACATCTTTCTTTCTATGAGCTCAGTTATGCAGACAAAGCATTGGGTCCTTCTTTCCTGGAACACGGTCTTAATTTTCCACATGCTCTTTAAAGCACCTCACCAAGTTAATTTTCTCCTTGGAAAAGAGACCTTCACATAGGAAAATAGATGTAATACACACATGGGCATTTGCATAATATTGAACAGAGTTTGTGTTTAGAAATATCTAGTTTGGCTTTGAGGAAAAAGTATCAACCTTTGGATGTTATGGTCTTCATCACCAGGCAGGAAAGCCACGAAAAATGCTTGCTATCTGAAGGCCATGAAAATGCTCAGCACTCTCGTGCTGATCAGCACTTTTGAGAGAATCGGCAGACCCAGGGAGTTGGTAATGGGTACTAACAAGCTTTGTATCCTGAAATCCATATTGCAGAAGGGATTGGAATCTCCAGAAAGCCACATCTGTGTGCTCCTCGCCAGACCCCAGCAAGAAGCCTGAATACAGCATGTCATTATGATTAATTGTGGGTAATGAGGGTCTTATGAACCCAAGAAAGAGAAGCGTTTGTTTCTCTACTGCTAGTTATAGTCCCCGATTTGTTTTCAAGCACTCTACAGAGGACAGCCAAGATAGAATAGGACTATTCTATAGCCATCCTTTGCTTTCCTGCCAGGCATTTTAGTAAATTAACACACAGGGGCCCGTTAGGGACTTTGTGAGCTCTTTCAAGGATGTGATAAAGAAAAGGTGTCCTGGTTCAAAGAATCTTTATAAAATCAGGCTGTAGAAAATCTGCTGTGAGTTCTTAAAAAAGCTCACTGGAGCTCTGAGTTCACATACAAATAGTACAATGTTCATAGAAGCAGGGAGCATAAAAGAATTTTTTTATGGAAGCAGCGGTGTTCTAGTCATGCTCTAACCTACCAGAAGGTGGTGCAAATTCACTGTCGATATAGTGCAGAAGGACGTGGCTTTCTTCTCCGGAGCTCTGCAAGTACAGGACTACCCGGGTGGCGTGGGGGGGACACGCTCCCATATTTAAAAATAATTTAAACAGACTGAAGATTTCATCTTTAAAAAAACAAATAACTCCCCTTCATGTCGTGTAACATCTGTCAACTTATTTCTTGCCAAATTCAGTTGATGTTGGTCAAACTTACAAGCAAAACAAAACGAACAAGGGATAAAGATTTAAGGAAGATAATTTTTAATGTCTTAATGTAACAAAATTTACAAGATGGGATTTGTAATGGCTTCAGACAAACACTATATTAATGAAATTGCCTTGTTGGACATTCTAACAAACAGCAAAGAGGTGGTTAATGGGACATACATTTCTTTCACTTTAAAAATATTCATTATTGGATTTTAATGTTTGGACGTTTAAAAACATCCTTAAGATGAAGCATTGTGATTTCCCTTTTGTGTGGCAGCTTGTGCTTTTTGGAAATGAAAATTAAGCCTTCCCCCAGGAAGATAGTATAGGCTCAAAGACCCAAAAAGAATGTTTTAAAACAAACAAAAACAAAAAAGAAAGCAAAAACCTGTCAGCAACAGCAAAAATAACAAAACCTTTTTCATTCCGCGGGAGGGAGACTCTGGAAGCAAGCCCTGACTTGGATCAGCTTCTCAGATGTGTCTGATGGTGCCCACTTTTCCAGGAGTCCAGAGCATGTTTAGAGATGGACATCCACCCGGAAGGGAGAACATTTTTAAAAAAAACTATTTATCAATTCAGTAAAATATCAAGTGGGCCACTTTCATAAAATCCTTTCCTAAATCCTCCCTGTTTCCAAAAGCATTCGGTTTAAACAGAGGAGTGATTTTTGAATACAATCAAAGCAAAACAAACAAAACAAAAAAACCCCAAACCTTTTTACATAGAAAACAAAAACAAAGACCCAAAAGAAAGCTCGAACACTTTCAAATTAGAATTTCCAAAGACAACGCACCCAGAAAGTGACCTCAGAGTTCTGACTTAGTACTGATTTTTTCAGCTCGAAATTGAGCATAGTTTTAGCAAATGTTACCAGGGGGAACGACGTATTTTTTTTTTCCTAACTAAAATCTATCTTTTTAAAAAATTAATTTGCTCTCCGTATTGCCGGATTACATTTTCATTTAACTTTGGGGCCGTGCCTTGTAATTACTTTTTCCTGATCTGTTTCTTGCAAAGGGTGGGGGGGTTGGGGGGGGGCGGGAAGTGAAAAGGAAGAAAAAAGACTAAAAAACAAGCATGTAGGTTGCAGTTAAAATATTTTCCTTTATCACGCCTGGCAGGGAAAGAACCGACAACATTGAACCCGGGGCGGCGGCGGGTCACACACACGTCCCTCTCTCCCGACTCCCAAACCTCAACGTCTTTTCCTGAAATCTTCGGGGCTTCTTTGGCTTAGAGAGTCGCTAGTTATTTATTTGGGAGAGAGACGGGGTCTTGGCAAGGAAGCGTGTGGGGGTGCGTGGGGGAGCTTACGAGGAGGACGGCCGGCTTTCAGACAACTTTCCCGGGGCGCTGGCCCGGCCCGGCCCGGAGGGGCTGCGGCCCTTCACCGGCTCACCTGGAGGCCCCTCCGCGCGCCCGCTTTGTTTGGCGCTTCTTCACAAGCCTGCTGTCGGCAGAGAGACCCAGAGAGAAATAAATTCTCGTTTTCTGACGTCTCTCCCCCCGTAGGAGTCCAGACAATGTTTGGGGGGCTCGGCGCGCATGAAGATAAAAGAGTTTTACTTTAAATGCGGTACTTGTCAGGATTAGACAGCGCTTCCTTTCAGCTGAACTACAGAGCGGATCTTCATTTCCCATCTCACCGCTTCCCCCAAAGAAACTTTTCTTTCTTCTCTCCCCTTCTCTTCTCCCTCCCGCCTCCCTCCCCCGAGAGTCGGGAGAGAGGTCTTCGCACAAAGCCTCCCCGGTAACCCCGGAAATCACATTTAACTCCTAATCGGTGTAACTTATCGGGGGGACACGGGGCCTCGGCCACCGCGCCGCGCTCGGCTTCCCGGCCCGGGCGGCGCACGGGCTGGGGCTGGAAGGCGCGGGGTGCCGGCCCGCGGGGGGCGGCCGTGCGGGGCGCGAGGGGGCGGCGGGACCTGCGCTCGGGGTCCCGGCGCCGCGGCCGAGCCGCTGGGCGGGGACAGGGCAGAGACAACCGTCTTGGCCTCTGGGGTCCGCGGTTTTACTGTCGCATCGCCGGCCCCGAGGGTGCCGGAGAGCGCGCGGGCGGGCGCGGCCTTTGTCCGCCGGGTCTCGGGGCCCCGCCGGCGCCCGGCTCGCGGCTGGTGGCCCGGCCTTGCCCGGCCTCCCGCGGGCCGCGTCTGCTTTCCGCCGCGCAGACCGCGGAGAAAACGAGCACGAACCGCCTTCTGCACTTTTCCGCCACTTTAGCGGGAATCGGAGGAGCCGGGAGAGAAAACCAGAGAAGAGAGGCGGTTATTTATGGCCGGCGAGTGGGAATCTCGCACCATATGGCGGGGCTTATCCGACCCGGCCGCCTCCGGCCCCGGCGCCCCCCGCCGCTCCCCGCAACGTCGGGCAAACAGCGCCCTGCTGACAGTGTCGCCAGCGCGGCCCGCGGGCTGGGGACGCCTCGTCGGCTCCTTCACTTGCTTCCAGACCTCGCTCGCAATTTTTTTTTTTTTTTTTCCTACAGAAGTTGATTTGAGCCAGGCTTAAAAAAAAACACATGGTGTCACTTGTAATTAAACAAAAAGTCATTAGTGATCTTTCAGCATCAGTGACACTCTCCCTTCCCTGGGAGGACACCGGAGCGGGGAGCCTGGGCCAGGTGGACGTCGGTGTAGGGTTAAGCGGCGTCAGACCTCGAGAAGGGCCTCACTTCCTCTTCGTTTTGTCGCCCTTTGTGTTACATACGGGGGCAAGCAAGGTCTGCCAATCACTCCCATTTCTCTTTCTTGTTCTATAAAAACAGGGTCGTCACAGCAACAGGGACATGACAGGCTGGTATCTCTCTCCAGCTCCAGGGGGCCGCTAATAGGATTGAAGCAAAAGATCAAGCGAATGGTTTCCTATTTTAGGCCTGTAATAACTCCACACTGCTTGCATATACATGGCCTTACAGTATTAGGAGGCAACTTTTAATCCCAGGAAAGAGTAGCCTGTTTTCTGGCAGAGCCTATTTTAGAAAGCCCTGTGGGATCCACCCTCCCTCACCATCCTCGTGTCCTCATCTGTCCATCTTCCCCCTGCTTTGAGAAGAGGACAGGACGGCTCCCTTCCCTTCCTGATTTCACTCACTGTCCCTTCCTCGAAGCTGAGGGTGTAATTTCCTTGCATTAATTTATTTTACCAAGTCAAAGTAAATACTCCATTTAAAGGAAACAAAGACACCGCTTTTTGGTATTCTGTTGAAGTCCTTGGTGAGATCAGAAGTTTGCACGTCTTTTGTAGAAATCAGCCTTTCTACATGTGGTTTAGTCAGACAACCTCACCTTTTACTCCTCAAAACACACCTACAAAAACACAAAACAATCTAACGAGGAGGAATGAAGATTTCTGTCCCTCAAGCCATTAATGTTCAAAATGCAGCCTGAAGTCACATGGGCCTGTGGCCTGGCCTACATGTGGTGGGTGAGTGTCCTTTATCTGTGTGCTTGTGGAGTAGAGGGAGGAAGCAAATGAAATGCATCGGACAAGGGGGCGGTTTGTTGTCACCCTCAAGACCTGAGGAAACCCGTCAAACGAGACTGACTTCAAAAAACCAAGACTGCCTGGGAAATCTGAATGCAAACAGCCCTGGAATAATCAGTGCCACCAACATCTGTCACCACAGCTGTTTCCTTTCTGGTTGGTGAGAGAACTTGTCTCTCTCCCGTGGGCTGGCAGTGAACTCCAAGCAACGAATACAGGGTCTTTCTCTTCCAAACAGAATTCTCCAGGTCTCTGTGTACTTAGTCAGCTTAAAAATAAAACACAAAACAAAACAAGCATGACATTGCCACCTTTAGGTGAAAATAAGCAGCCTGGCAACATAGGTTAGGAAGCAGTGTTTTTGTCCTGTGGTCACAGATGGGGAAACTGAGGCATACAAACTAGCCAGTGAACTTTCAAATTAATGTCCAGAAAAGAATCCGAATTGATGAACTTGATCTGCAGCCTACTGGATTCTGCTGGGTGTTTTAGAAGGCACTGGGTTTAAAAAAAAAAGAGGTGAGTTTTTATTGTTTTCTCTTTTTATTCAGTCAAAAGATAATTAGTGAGCACCTGGAATGTGGGAGACAAATGCTTTGTGTTGTGGAAGGATAAAAAAATAAAATGTGGTCTCTGCCCCAAGGGAATGTGTCTTCTGGGAGGGACTCTGAGACAGGCAAGGGCATGGATACAATAAGATGGTGGCTCAGTCTGAGGCTGTGGGAGGAAGTGTGACAAGAGGACATGGAGTGACTGGTGGAGTACTCAGCAGAGACTTCAAAGAAGACATCGCCTTGGAGTTGCTGGGACTTGGGACTTGATGGCTGGCTGAGATTTTGTGATAAGTAGAGATAGGGGAAGACACTGAAGATGCAGACAACAGCATGCATTTATCATCACAAGCAAACAGCAAATTCACTTTCCTGGGGACGAAGGGAGATTAAGGCAGGAGAGAAAGAAGAGAGCTACTGCTATGCTCTGAGACTTCTAGACTTTAGCCTGTGGACAAGGGGAGCTCTGAAGTGACAATTCAAGGGGGCATTTGCAGAGACTGAATCTAGGGCTGATGCCCAGGCAGGTTTGGGGTCAGGGAGAAGGTGTGCATTCTGAGATCCCAATGTGGGGGCTATGGTAGGCATGAGGTATGAGGGCTGCTGCAGACCAGTGTGGCATGGGGATGGCAAGAGAAAATGATTGTACCCGAACTGACTGGACTTGGGGCTTAGGCAGAGAAGCAGTTTAGGGGGTGACTGGGCCTTCAAGCCTGGGTGGCCAGGGAAAATAGGAAATCTCATTATGTGCAAAGAATTAAAATAATACTTAAATCCAGCATTACATGTGAAGTGTTTAAAACATTGGGAGCTTCATGAAAACAGAGACACTCAGATACGAACATTGATTAGCTTTTGCCAACGTTGAAGAGTTTTCTTTGTCAAAGCCAGACACTTGGGCTCCGGTCTGAGCCTCAACCAGACTAAAAGCCAGGATTTCAGAACCCAGTGTCTGTGAGGGGTGGACAGAGAAGCAGCCTGTAGAAAGCATATTTTCCCCAAGACACACTATTCTTCCTTAGCACTGATTTCAATTTTTTATACCATTATTGAGAGAGAAAGTTAGAGAAGGATATCCAAGAGGCATTTTCTCTTCAACTCCCAGGCATGAGAAAATGTTCAGGTGTTTAAAATCGATCTGGCATCTGTTTACTTATATTTCAGTTGCCTACAATGTTTTGCTTGAGAATGTTCCACAGGGAAGACACCTGAATCATCACACAGCCAATGCAGGCCAGGAGGATATAAAACAGTGAAAAGGCATTGGACTGGACATTTAGATCCAGAGTTTTCTTCCTGGTTATGCCAATCAGGTTGTGTGACCCACTCACATAGTAGCACTCTTTACTCCTGGTTTCCCCACTTGAAAAATGTGGTGGATTGGATGATCTTGAAGGTTCTTTCCAGACCCAGGTTGATGAATCATCGATGCAGCGCTTTCTCTGACTTTTCCCAACACTTCCTTCCTTATGTTCTGTGTTCTGCTTTGTGCGTTCAAACAGGAAGGGCATTAATGTCAGACTATTTAGACTTTATTCTGGATTTTAATAACTTCATTTGCATTGAACTTTATAAACATTTTAAAAGCATCATGACATCATTCTCACTTGATCTACAAAACTGCCATGTAAAGTGAGTAAGCCAGAGATTTGATCCCCAAATGTACAGCCAGTAATAATAATTTCTTTTTATGAGTGCCTACACATGCCTTCCATTAAATTTCTCATTTAATCACCACAGTACCTTGTAGGTATTGTAATTCCCACTTTACAGATCAGAAAGCTGAGACTTACAGGGGTTGGGACGCAATGAATGCTTCCACTCATGATGGCCGAGCCAGGATTGGAGTCCAGGTCTGTGAGCTCCAACCTGTCTAAGGCCTGGAGAAGTTGTATAAAGATTGTGGACTGTGTCCCTCTCCTGCATAATATCTTTTGTATGCCTTTACTGTCTTTGACTTCCCATGGTCTTTGTGGCATTCCATGGTCTTCCCATGTGAAATATAAGGGCCAAGATTGAAAACAGACAAGCTTCTGACGAATATTTATCAAGCACCAATACATGGCTTCAGGACTCTAAAGAAATCTTAAAAATGTCTTATTCCATGAGAATTTTACAATCTGAGATGAAGAAACCACTGAGCCAGTGAAACATCAGTGAGCAAACAGTGTTCTATATCATAATGAAACCATCACACTTTAGGGGATGCTCACTCTATTTCCACTGTAGCCTGGAGTACAGGCTGAATTCTCATGACAAGCTTATGTGTGGGCACACTCTACACCTCTTTTAGGCAGAAAGATGTTGATCTGGAGAGTGTTTTAGTCACTGCCTAGAGGTCCCATGCCTAGAAGTGGTAAAGCCAGAATTTTAAACAGGATTTCTGACCACAAAGCCCACCACTTCTTCCCTCTGGCACACAGTTTCTCATTCTCAACAGCATCACATGAGGAGCAGGGTGGGATGCTCAGACCTCTGAAAATAGGAGAGTTCAGGGTCTGGAGCTGTGATGAGACCACCTGGGACATGCTAAACAGAAAAAGAGTCTCACTGTTTTATGGTCTTGCCTTGTAGTACAACGTGCTATTCTGTTGGGAATTTTGAGAGCACTGCAGGAGAGAGCAGAAATCAATGGACAGATAGCTTGGAATTTTAGGAAGAAGGGCTTTGGGCCCAGAGATAAGGTTGGAGTCTTGGTTCCATCATTTACCAGCTTTGCTTGATCTCTCTGCACCTCAGTTTTCTTGTCTGTCAATAGGGTAATGATATGTCTCTGTTCAGACTTAAGACATGACATTTGAAATGTCTGGAAATGTCTGACAGAGTAACTGTCCCCATGGCAGATGCTCAGGAAAATGACAGTTACCAGAGGGGCTATACAACAAGAGCCTATTGACAAACTTACAATCAGCAAACTGACAATCAAAACTTACAATGGTTGGGTCAAAGTCAAGACAGTTGGAGACTTTATTTGTCCAATGTTTTCCTTGTCCTGGGTTTTTATTCATTTCCTAGTGTTTTAACCCTGGAATTAACAGGAAAGCCAAGCAGACTCAGTTCTGTTTATTTATTGCTGCATGATAAACCACCAAAAATGTTTGACAAAATCCAACACCTATTTATGATAAAAACTCTCAGCAAAGTGGGAATAGAGGAAACATACCTCATCATAATAAAGGCCATATGTGACAAACCCATAGTGAACATATACTCAACAGGGAAAAACTAAAAGTGTCTTCCTTAATATTGGAAACAAGACAGGAATGTCCACCTTCACCACTTACTCAACATAATACTGGAAGTACTAGCCACAGCAATCAGACAAAAAGAAGAAATAAAAGGATTCCAACTTGGAAAGGAAGAAGTAAAACTGCCTTTATTTGTAGATGACATGATACTGTACATATAGAACCCTAAAGATCCTACCCCCCAAAAAAACTACTAGAACTGATAAATGAATTCAGTAAAGTAGCAGGATACAAAATAAATATTTAGAAATTAGTTGCATTTTTATACACCAATAATAAGCTCCCAGAAGGAAAAACTAAGAAAACAATCTCAATTATAATTGCATCAATCAATTGGTCGATCAATCCATCCATCAATCAATCAATAAAATACCTAGGAATATATCTAACCAAGGAGATAAAACATCTGTACTCAGAAAAATTATAAAACACTGAAGAACAAAATTGAAAAAGATACAAATAAATGGAAGTTTATGGATAAGAAGAATTAACATCATTAAGATAGTCCATACAACCCAAAGCAATCTACAGATTCAGTGCAATTCCTATCAAGACACCAATGGCGTTTTTTCATAGAACAAGAACAAATAATAAAAATTTTATATGGAACCACAAAAAATCCTGAGTAGCCACAGCAGTCTTGAGAAAGAAGAACAAAGTTGGAGGCATCATGCTACATGATATCAAACTATACTATAAGGCCATAGTAACTACAATAGTGTAGCACCAGCATACAAGCAGGTACATAGGTCAATGAACAGAATAGAGAGCCCAGAAATCAACCTTTGCCATTACAGTCAATTAATATTTGACAAAGGAGGCAAGAACATGCAATGGGTTAAAGGTAGTCTATTCAATAGATGGTGTGGGAAAAATTGAACAGATACATGCAAAAAATGAAACTAGACTATATTCTTATACCATATAAAAGATAAATTCAAAATGGATTAAAGCCTTAAATGTAAGACTTGAAACCATAAAAACCCTAGAAGAAAACAGGCAGTAAAACCTCTGACATTTCTCTTAGCAATATTTTTCTGACATTTCTTCTCAGACAAGGAAAACAAAATAAAAAAATAAGCAAATGAAACTACATCGAATTAGAAATTTTTGTACAGTAAAGAAAACCATCAACAAAATGAAAAGACAACCTACTTAATGAGAGAACATATTCACCAATGATATATCCAATAAAGGGTTAACAGGTAAAATTTTTAAAGAACTTACACAACTCAACATCAAAAAACACCAAACAATCCAATTAAAAAATGGGCAGAGGACATGAATAGACACTTCTCCAAAGAGGACATACAGATGGCCAATAGACGTATGAAAAGAGGCTCAAAGTCACTACTCATCAGAGAAATGCAAATTAAAACCACAGTGAGATACAACTTCACACTTGTCAGAGTGACTATCATCTATAAATCTACAAAAAACAAGTATTGGTACGGATGAGGAGAAAAGGTGTGTGCTGTTGGTGGGGATGCAGATTGGTGCAGCCCCTGTGGAAAATAGTATGGAAGTTTCCTCAGAAAATTAAAAATAAAACTGTCCTATGACCCGTCAGTTTTACTTTCGGGTATATATCTAAAGAAACCTAAAACACTAATTTGAAAGGGTATGTTCATGGTAACAATATTGACAGTTGAAACAACCCAACTGTAGACTAGCCCATCCATAGACTAGTGGATAAAAAAGTGGTGGTACAGATATACAATGGAATATTACATGGCTATAAAAAAGAATGAAACCTTACCATTTATGACAGCATGGACGGACCTAGAGGGTATTATGCTAAGTGAAATAAGTTAGAGAGAAACAACTACCATATGATTTCACTTACATGTGGAATCTAAAGAATAAAATAAATGAACAAACAAAGTAGAAACAAATTCATAAATACAGAGGAGACTGATGGTTGCCAGAGGGGATAGAAGTTGGACTAGGTTAAAAAAATGTGAAAGGATTAAGAAGTATAAATTGGTAGCTACAAAATAGTCCTGCAGATATACAGCATAACATGCCATCAATAATATTACAGTATGCATGGTGTTAAGTACCTGAAATATAGGGGGAATCATTTTGTAAAATATATAATTGTCTAACCATTATGCTGTACACCTGAAACTAATATAAAGTGATATTGAATGTAAACTATAATTAAAAAAAAAAAACTGGCCTAGGAAGACTCAAACAGCTAGGGCTCCTTGGGCATACCTCTCACATGGATGGTGATCTCTCCTCTGCAAGGATAGTAGTCTCTCTGTGAAACCAGAAGACCAGAAAGAGCTCTCAGTGGCTTTCTTGGGTCCTGTGCCCATTCTTGAAACAATCACTGTGGCCAGAGTGAGGTTGTGCGTTGATTGGCCCCGCCTGGACTATGTGATCCTCTTGAGTCAACCCCACCCAAACTACTTAGTCTGAGTGTGGGAAAATGATGATTCTCAAGAGAAAAGTGAGATGGGGATGGAAAAGCAAGACTATTAATGTCCACTGGAGTTTCTTGTTTCTCACTAATACTCAATAGATATTTGCTGATGATAAAGACGGGTGGAAAAAGGTCTAACAACCCTTGCATTAAGATGCCAAGACCAGTAGCATTTTTGCCCAGACCAAAGCTAAACACAGGGTGTAGCCTTGGGGCTGGAGTGATGGGTAGCTTGAGGGTTTTATGAACCTTACACTTCGGCCAAACTTGCATTTTTCTACATCTGCACTTTTGCTTGTCAGCTCTCCCACTTGGATGTGACCTTCCTACCCATTCCCACTGTTTAAAATTACATTATTCAATTTGTAAGATCCAATTTATGGTCATTTTAGTCAAAGGCGAGCTTTTCTTTCTCTGATCTTTAGGGCCTTACTACTCATCATATGGTCCAAGTGGCAGCAGCATCAGTCATCTGGGGACTTGTCACAATGCAGAATTTTGGTCCCCATCTCAGATCTATTGATCAGAATCTTCATTTTAACACAATATTCACAGGTGATTTGTAGGCACATCCAAGTTTAAGCAGCAGCAGAGCAGTGGTTCTCACAGGGTGATGGAGAGAACCTGGAGGTCCTTGATATTCATGAAGGGGGTCTGAGAAGTCAAGACTATTTCAGTACTGATACTAAGACTGCATTTTCTTCTTCACTCTCTTTCACACATGAGTGTACAGAGGAGTTTTCCAAAAGCTCCATGACCTGGGAGGATGGAGTCCCTCTGACGGGTATTGAAATGTGTGCTTGTATGTTCTTGTATTTTAAAATTTTGTTTTAATTTGTGATATGATACATATAGTTAGATATAACCCACATTATAATTTTTAAGTGTGTAAAAGGGATTCTCACATCTGAAGGTTTGAGAACTGCAGCTCTTGATCCTTCTGTCTCTGGGTAGGAAGTGTTGGCTTTGCATCTTTGGCTGCTAGCACTGAGCTAAGCTTGTTGTTGGTGCTCTTTTAGTGTGTGTCCATTGAGGACCACCTGTACCTCCTCATCTTTGAGGGCAAGGAGGAAGTCCTGGGGTTATTCCTTGGGTGTCTAGCTCCATGAAGTTCCTTTCTTTGGCTCATGCTTCGGCACAGAATCTCAGAATACAAATATTTGCAAATAGGTTTGAAAATTAGGAAGTCCTTTTGAATAACTAAAAAAAATTAGATTCCTTCCCCCTGCATTATCCTTTCACTCATGGTACTTTTCACTTTTCAGCTCGCACTGTTTAACTCCCTGAGTGTAGGGGAGGAATTCTTGGTTCCATTTTAAGAAAAGCAGCACAGATTAAGAGAATGTATATGGCTTTTCAATATCACTGAATGAGCCAGTGTCATCTGGGACTTTAATCTCAAAATGCCTAGACAAGACTCCTTGTCACTATACCGTGGGTCTGAGAGAGTCCATGAATGAGACCAGTGGGTCCTGGATGCCTTACTACCATGAACAGTTGAAACACCAAAGGGTGGTGGAGCCAGCCAGACACTTAGGTGCCAAGAATAGAAGCAGGGAATGTAGCTGGGCATCTCTGCAGGGGCCTAGATTCACCTACCCATTCTGAAACTCAGTTCATCCATCCAGGGCTTTCCTTCTGCCCCGTGATGGGCTGGTAACTGTCCTTGAGAGTTCCAGCTCTTTCTTCCAGCATTTGAAGAAATTTGCATCCTTATTATTCTGACTGTTCATATGAGGAAACTGAGGCTTTGAGGTTAACTTGCCCAAAGATACAGTGGATAAGTGGCAGATCTTGCCTCTGAAAACCTGCCTCTTTGCTTCTGCCAAATCTCTCTGGCCCTCTTTCCTGATGGCTTGACTTCGCTAAGGGGCTAGATTTATAATGTAGCTCTTGTTCATCAGTGTGATTCAGATACTAGGAAGGACTGTCCTAAGATTGTCTTTTGGAATCCAAACCTTTGAGGGTGAACTGCAGTTTCTTGCACTCCTCTCCCTTCTTTTCTTCTTCCCACTCCTCCTTTTTCCTCCCTTCCCCCTCCTTCCCTTTTCCCTCCCTCTCTCCCTTCCTCTCATCCTTCCTTCCACCTTTCTCTTCTTTCCTGCCTCCTTCTCACTCTTCTCCACCTCCCTCCTTGTCTCTCTCCTCTCCTTTTTAGAAGCTTTTGGAATCTCAGAAAGTGCTTTCCAAGAGGTTGAAATATTCTTCTCTGGATAAAAGCATTGCTGTTCCTAGTGCAGAGCTGTTCTATGTAAAAGCCACCCCACCCCACACCAGCCTGGACACACTCACCACAGAAATGGTGAGAAGACTGATGCTCTGAGCAGCTCAGGCTCGAAAAGAGCAGCTTCACCCCCTGCACCCAGGCACTTGAAATATCACATTCAGAATCCACTGGGTTCTCTTTCTATGTCCCCACTCCATCTAAGGTAAATGTCCATTGCAGCAGTAGGGATTCAAGTGGAGGGCAAGGGAGCTATGGAGAAACCAGCACATCGAAATCCGGATAATCCCTAAACCTCATTTTCCCCATTACATATGACTGCTTTTCTGCCCTGCCCCCTTTTACAGGATCAGCCAAGAAGCCACTGGACCGCTCTGCCTGGCACTCCTTTTATCTTCCTGGCCTGAAGGGGCCATGGGCTAATGATCAGTGAAATCAGGAAAAGCCAAGAGGCCCAGCTAATCCACAAATTGGATCATCCGCCCCTGAATAATCAAGAGTTGCTGGCACAAAAGTTGGTTTCTCTCTTTGATCATTAGCACGCTCAGAACACATCTACCTTGGCTTCCTGTGGGAGTCCTGTGAGGAATTAAAGGCTGCTTCTGTTTGGCCAAATAAGATTCAGATATAGGACTAAAAGAATCCAGTGTCCCAGTGTCCTAGGGGAACTGTTTTTATGTGACAGCGAGGGGAGGATTGAAATTCTAAAATGATTGTGTAAATGTGCTAGATTTAATGGGCTAGTTCCCTTCAGTGTAGCTGCTTCCCCACCAAGAGGTCAGGGGAATTAACCATATGTAAACTTTATCATACTGTATCTAAAGTTACATATCCTAATAGAGGCAATATAGTGCAGTAGTGCTGACACTAATAATTTAGGCATCAATTGCTTTAAGAAAACCGGCATACAAAAACCATAATTCTGAAAAAAAAAGAGGATAGGAAGTCATAATTTGTATTGCAAGGTGATTTATTTTTAAACTAAGACTTTCTCTCAGGCTCTTTTAAATATCAAAGGTTTTCAAGTGACTTGACTGACAAAAACTGCATTTACCCATGAGTTGTCATCAATGGATTCATGCAGAACACGCTCCTGTGTTACTAAATTTTCATGATCATTAAGAAACGTCCACCTGCAGTTGATCTTAGCCAAAAAGGGGAATGTAATGGATGCCCCCTTGTCAGCTTAGAAAGTCCCATGCACCACGACATTATGAGAGTGGATCCTAGAGCAAAGGGAAACCAAGAGTTTTCTTGGGTTTTCAGATCTCAGGGAACTTGCTGAGAAATAAAGGTTCCCAAGCTATGCTTTTGCAATGGCATGAACCTTGGACTCTCTTTGGAGTCAGAGATAAGATTCAGTTTCAGCTTTGCTACTGATAGGCAATGTTATTGACTGTCTCTGAGCCTCGCTTCCCACCTATGTTTACTCCCTGATTGAAGCACTCCCATATTTTCCTGTCTCACCCAGAATAACATCCAACGGCCTTCATCTGGCTACTGCTGGTCTTCAGTCTCTTGCTGACTAAGCTCTAATGACTCAGATGAGCCAAGCTCACTTTGCTTCAGGACCTTTGCACATGTTTTCTCTCATCTTGGGAAGTGGGAGCCTTCGCATGACTCCCACTCTGACCTCATTCAGGTCCTTGCTCAAATGTCATGTCCTCAGAGAGCTTCTTCCTAGCTACACATCCTCGAGTCCCTTCCTCTTCTCCCTTCTGCTGGCTTGATTTTACCTCACAGTAGTTATGATTAACTGACACGTAATATTTACTCACTTGTTGATTAATTTGTTATTTGTCTTTGTTGATAAAAATGTAAGACCGTGTAAGGAGGGGCTTCATCTCATTTGGCCTGTGTTTCCACTGTCTATGACTCCGTCTTCACTTAGCATAGACACCCAATGGTCACACAACAGATGACCTTGGAAATGGCGATCAATGGCCTTGCAGATGTTGTCAGGACTAGGAATGGTGTAGGTAAAGCCTGGGATAGAGCCAGTAAATGGTAAATATTATTGTTGTTAATATTAATTAGCATGAGCCTAGAAAACTCTAAGCTTTGTAAATATTTGCTGAATCTGTTGGATTTGACAGACCTGAAGGACCTTTAATGGACAGTGAATCAATTTCTCTTAATGAAAACACCTCAGGAGTCTGTGTATCTGAGGCTCCTGTCAAAACTCCCTGCTGCTGCTCATGGATGTAAAAATCAAGTGCTTGCAGGGGCCAGGCAGAGTACAGAAACAGCTGAAGCAGTCTGGGTGGGAGCTGCTGAACTGGAGAGGTCATCCTCAACTCCTGGTAAAGATCCGAGGTTTTCAGATTATGTGCTTCTAAAAAAAATATTTCGCTTTTAGGTTTAATACATGTAATAATATATACTTATTTGTATAAGTATTGAAGGAAGGGCATTTCCTGGCATTTAAAATTTACTTTCAACTTTTTAAATTTGACACTATTACAGATGTCCCCCATTTCCAGCCCCCTTTTGCTCACCTCCACCCCCCCAATTGCTTTTTAAAGAGAAACCAAAACCCCATATTTTTATGTAAAATCTCATTTTAAAATTATAGCAATTGTGTTGGGGTCCTGCTGTGTGGTGCCACTCCCACATTTGGTGAACCACTAGAAGAACTCCCAGGACTGAGCATATAGTCATGCTCATGGCTAAATTTTATGACAGTGAAGTTGGAAGAGATGCAGAGAGATTGTAAGGGCAGAATCTGAAGGGGTTGATGTCCAAGCTTCCTGCTGCTCTCTCCCTGCCACCAAGGCTCACACAGAGCTCACACTCCCTGCTTCCCCAACAACACAATGCAGCCACATTTGTGCCATGTTTCTGTGCAGGGAAGCCCATTAGGGCTTCAGTGCCCAAGGGTTTTACTGGGGGCTGGTCCCTCTGCTGAGCATATACTAAAATTCCAGACTCTCAGGTTAAAGTAAGTATCCAGTATAAACCACCTTCTTTCATAGCCTAGGCATGAGGAGCCACTTTTCTCATTCAGTGAATGTTTTCTCTCTGTGTAAGGAACCACTTGGCAGCAAAGTTCCCCAGCTCCAGCCAAGGGTCAGTCTTGAAAGCAGACCTTCCTGAGGATAGCACTTCAGACCTGCTGTGTTAACTCTTGCACAATTACTAAATTAAAAGTGTTAAGCTTTTTTCTTACAGAACACTTTAAACATATACACACAAAAAGAAAATTATATATTGAAGCTCCATCACCCTCTGTAGCAGTTAACATACACCTATGTTGACTCATGTGTGTCCCCGCCCACTTCCCATCCCACCCTGAATTATTTTGAAGCAAATTCCAGACATCAGATCTCATCTATAAGACTTCGATAGGTATCTCTAAATGATAAGGACTCTTGAAAATGATCTGGAGTACAATCTTCCAGTTTGTAACTTTCACCTTAGTCCCATGCCAAGAATCATTTCCAAATAATGATTCTTGGTTGACAGGTTGCCTTGCCAGGCCCTCCCCCTGCCAGTAACACTACCATATGACTTCAGCCTGAAGGGAGTGTAAGAAAGCACATTTATGGAGCACCCCTGTACCCCAGGTGACTGGGGCAATACAGCTTACCCTGAATTTTAGCAGAGATAATACCAGTGGTGTTAGTGGATATTCCTTAGGCTTCTTTGCCTTGATTGTAAACCGGCAGAAGGCAGCAGCTGCACCTGCTCTTAGAAGGCCACATTAGCTCTGGAAGACCTGGATAGGGGCTCGGATGGTTTCCCTTATGCCCTCTAGTTGGAATTCACCAAACTGCAAGGTTAAGGACACAGTCCTCCAACTGCTAAGTATGCCCAAGACTTCTGACCCCAACTGCAAGGATACGACTTACAAATTTAGAGGGAAGAGTGCACACAAGACCACCCTCTTTTCTGACACCAACTGCAAGTTCAGGGGTTTCCCAAAACCATCCCATGTTTGACTCACCAGGCAGTCTCACAAAACTCACAGAAACTGATTATACTCATGGTTACTGTTTATTACAGGCAAAAGTACAAGTCAGAATTAGTGGAGTTTAGGAGGTTTTCAAATGCAAAGTTTCTATGTTTTCAGGACCCACTTCCCTCCCAGCATCAATGTGTGACAATATGCATGAGTATCAACAACCTAGGAAGCTCATTCAAGCCTCAGTGTCCAGATTGTTTGTTGGGGCTTTGTAACATAGTTATGATTGATTGATTGATTGATTGATTGTCCATTGGTTGAAGTCAATCTTCAGCACCTCTTTCCCAGAGGTCCATCTGATATAATGTGGTTGGAATGGCCCAGGCAGGATAACCTTGTTAGCATAAACTGTCAGGTATGGTTCCAGGGGTCTCCCATGAATAACAAAGACACTCCTATTTCTCAAGAAATTCCTAGAGGGCACCAGAGGAAGGGCCTGATGAGGGGTTGGAACCACAGAGACTAGCTTTTGTGGCTTTTTCTTGTCATCTGATGCCCTCCTCTCCTTCCTTGCCAACACCACGGTTGCCTCTGTAGCCAGTAAACCAGTAATGACCATGACAAGTCTGGACTCGGGAAAGTGCCCCCACTGGCTTCAGCCCACCCTCAAGACTCCATACGGGGTGAGGGCCAGCCCACAGGGGTGCCTGCTGGGTAGGTGAGGAGGAATGGCCGAACTAATGGTCGGACTACCATGAGTCAGCAGGTTGGGAACTAGCACAAGGGTCCTGAATACACTGATTAAAGAGAGGGTTGAAGGTGCTTTGGTGATAGGAGGAACACAGAAAATAATGGGATTGGAATCTACTGGTTTTTTGCAGGGGCGGGGGCAGGGACAGGGGCATTAAGCAAACTGGAGTAGAAGAGAGAAACTGAGACTGGACTATGCAGAACCAAGGATGGGTAAAGCGCAGAGAATGTGCTTTGGGCAGGCAGAATGAGTGCTAGAACAGAATGCCCCAGGGCATTATGATCCTTAGAGAATATGATATCTTGTGGAACTAGATCTGCTAGGTACTGGCACATCTCTGAAAGAATCAAAAAAGTGGTTTGGAAGGGACTTAGATATTACTTCTTTGTTTAATCTCACAAATAGAATATTATTCTTTACTGTGATTTGACATTCAATTAAATATAAGAAAAAAAAACAAGGAAAGAAATTCCAAGAGTTTAGAAATTACTTTCTAGGAGCCAAGGACAAGGTCAGATCTATTTTTTTGGCAGAGCCAAATTCTTTACTACATACCTCCACTCCTGTCCAAATATCCTTTCAGACCCAGCCCCAGGCATCCTGCTTGTACTTTCCAGCCCCTGTGTATCTCGCCATCCTCTAATTTCCCATGGCACTGACTCTTCTTAATAGACAAGTTTCTCACACAGGAGTGAAGCGCAAGCTTTAGGACAGACACTTAGATTCCATTTCAGACTCTCTTACTTTCTAGCTGTGTGACTTTGGAAAAATTACTTAACCTTTATACATCTCAATAAATGTTAGTTGTTATTTTTTATTGGTAATTAATTCCATATTATTTACAACGTGTTGAACTTGAATAATGGTACACCCCTTGATTTTGTACTTCTATTTAAAATTTTTTAGGTCTTAATTTCTATGTTGCAAAGTCTTTGAATGAAAGGACTTAGCACTTTAAATGCAGATACTAAGGCACTGAGGATACAGAGATGAATGGCTCACTTTTATTCCAGAGGAACTTCTGGTTTTCCTGGGGGGAGGATAGACATAATTACAGTGCAATATGATTTGTCCTGAGGTAGAACTAAACTAAGTATGTTTTGGGACCATGGAGAAGAAGGAGGGTCTAGTTTAGGGCTTAGGAAGAGAGTAGGGAGGAGATCAGAAAGGCTCCCTGGAGGAGGTGGCATGTGAGCTGGACTCTTGATAAAATATTCTGATTCACCCACTTTGGTGTGCATTAGAATCACAGGAGGGTAGATAGCAGGGCCCACCCAAGTTATTGACTAAGTGCACAGGGTTAAGGTGCAGACATCTGTTTTTGTTTTTTATTTTTTGGTTTTTTGAACCTGCCTGGCTCTTCTAAGTATTTGTGTTTTCACGGCCAGCAGGGAATGCCAAATTTTGTTTTGCTGCTTGTCTTAGTCAATTGGCTACTATAACAAAGTACTGTACCTGGGGTTGCTTATAAACAACAGATATTTACTTCTTACAGTTCTGGAGGCTGGAACTGTGGTCAGGCACCAGCATGTTTGGGTTCTGGTGAGAGCTCTCTTCCGGGTTGCAGACAGCTGGCTTTCTGCTGTATGCTCACATGGCAGAGAGCAGAGAGGGGGTTCTTGTAAGGGCTCCACCCTCGTGACCTCATGTAATCCTAATTGCTTCCCAAAGGCCCCTCCCTCCCCAATACCATCACTTCACAGAGTAGGGTTTCAACTTACAAATTTTGGGACAACACAGACATTCAGTCTATATAACATAACTGTGCATTAGAGTACAAATTACTAGCTTTAGTAAGTTCATCTCATTATTAAAATAGACAGTATTTCGCAAATTTAAACAAAGAATTCATCTTCTGAAAGAGTTTTTGACAGGTAGTAGGAAAGATTAGTGACCACAGACCTATGTGTATAGAATATGACCCAGGACCTTTGGAAGTCAAGTATGGAAGCTACTACAAAGAACACAGCTAGTGCCAGAGAAGGCTGCCCATCTAGCAGCTGCCCTAGGTGCTAAAAGATATAAGAAGCTCACATTCAAGGCTGATGTGCAGGTAACCCAAACAATACCCACAGAAGGGCAACTAGGATGTTCAGCTGCATAAAGCCATATTTGGGGAGGATAGTGATATGACCTGTGCTGTAATTGTTGAGTACCACTGCAAGGTGTGTTGTGATTGGAGATGCTAAACATCTCTGGATTAAAATTCTTTAGGGAAGGCACAAGTGCAGATGTCCTCTATTAAACAAGGGGGCTTTATTTCTCTTATTGAAATTGAGAAGATAGGTAATGAGTTACTAACAGCCAAGTGAGAATCAAGTCTTCTTTTTTGTAAAGTATATTTTATTGATTATGCTGTTACAGTTGTCCCAGTTTTTTTCCTCCCATTTATGCTCCCTCTGCCCTGCACTCCCCAAACCTCCAGCATTTCCTCCTCCTTAGTTCATGTTTATGGGTTATACATATAAATTCTTTGACTTCTCTTTTTCCTATACCACTCTTAACCTCTCCCCGTCTATTTTATGCCTACCAATTATGCTTCTTATTTCCTGTACCTTTCCCCCTGATTCCTCCCCACTGAAAAACTTCCATGTGATCTCCATTTCTCTTATTCTGTTCCTGTTCTAGTTGTTTGCTTAGTTTTTGTTTTTTAAATTCAGTTGTTGATAGTTGTGAGTTTGTTGCCAGTTTACTATTCATAGTTTTGATATTCTTTTTCTATTTCTTAGGTAAGTCCCTTCAACATTTCATATAATAAGGGCTTGGTGATGATGGACTCCTTTCACTTGACCTTATCTAGGAAGCTCTTTATCTGCCCTTCCATTCTAAATGATAGCTTTGCTGGATAGAGTAATCTTGGATGGAGGTCCTTGCCTTTCATGACTTGGAATACTTCCTTCCAGCCCCTTCTTGCCTGCAAGGTTTCTTCTGAGACATCAGCTGACAGTCTTATGAGCACTCCTTTGTAGGTAACTCTCTTTTTCTCTTGCTGCTTATAAGATTCTCTCTTTTTCTTTAATCTTGGTTAACTAAATGATGATGTTCCTTGGTGTGTGCTTCCTTGGGTCCAATTTATTTGGGACTCTTTGGGCTTCCTGGACTTCCTGGAAGTCTGTTTCCTTCTCCAGATTGGGGAAGTTTTCCTTCATTATTTTTTCAAATAAGTTTTCAACTTCTTGCTCTTGTTCTCCTTCTGGCATCCCTATGATTCTGATGTTAGGGCACTTAACATTGTCCCAGGGTTTCTAAGCCTCTCCTCATTTTTTTAAATTCCCGTTTCTTCATTCTGTTCCAATTGGATGTTTAGATCTTCCTCTTGTTCGAAATCATTGTTTTGAATCCCGGTTTCCTTCCCTTCACTGTTGTTTCCCTGTATATTTTGCTTTATTTCACTTTGGGTAGCTTTTATGTCTTCCTTCATTTTGTGACCAAGCTCAATTAGTTCTGTGACCATCCTGATTATGGTGTTTTGAACTCTGCATCAGACAGGTTGTCTATCTCCTTGTCACTTAGTCTTTTTCTGGAGTTTTGATCTGTTCTTTCATTTGGGACATATTTATTTATCTCGGCACACCTGTTATGTTGTAAGGGGATGGGGCCTTAGGTATTCACCAGGTTGAGGCAACCCTCGTTGCTGTGTTGTGGCACTGTCTGTGGGGGAGGGGTCAGAGAGGGAGAAATGCCACTCGCTTGCTCCGCTCTAGCCCTACTTTCAAATGAACTCTCTGGTGTGAGACTGGGGGGTTCTCCCGCCATTGCAACTCCTGTAGGAGTTTATAGCTAGCTTTGAGTGTTTGGTTTCATGTCCAACCAGCCATGCCTTGCCCACATGGTCTGCCAGCTTGCCTTCAGTCCTCTCAGCCAGTCCCTCCTTGCCTGCGCAGTCCACCACTTTGCCGCGCGTCCTCTCTGCTCAGCTGCCCATCTCCCATCTCAATCGTGCCTACCAGTTAGGGTGAATGTTTCTTTAACTTCTTGGTTGTCAGAGCTCCATGCAGTTTGATTTTCTGGCACTTCTGGCTGTTTATTGTTTTTAGATTAGTTGTTATCCTTCTTTTGGTTGTGCTAGGAAGTGAAGCATTTCTACCTATGCCTCCATCTTGGACGGAACTCTCAGAGTCAACTCTTAATAATAGATAGGAGTTTTACAATCAGACTTTAGACTGTTGAAGAAGAAAGGATTGCTAGGGATCCCACCCTTCTCCCAGCTGTGTTCTGTGGAGCCCTAGGGGTCCCATGGAGCTTACTAAGGCTCATCGGGCTGAGCAGGGTAGAATTTTGGCCTCCCTTAGAGCCCATGGCTGTTTTAAAACAGATGATCTCTGCTGTTATTTGCTTTGTTTGTTTATACTTCTTGGTATTGTTTTCTTTTAGAAAGTGTTCTGGGGTTAAAAGAACAGTTTGCCAGCAGCTGATCTTATTGACCCCCTTTTGTGTTGTAAATGTGCACAGTGAGACTTCAGGGGAAGTCTCTCATCTGCATTGTTCAGTTCCTGCTGCCTGGATCTGCCTGGGAGACTGGTCTGATGCCTGTGTAAAGCTCTTGCTGCAGTCCTGTGGGCCTCAGTCCCATCCCAGGACGACTTGGAGTTGGTGCTGCTCACCTCTGTAGACACCAGTGTGAAGGAAGGATGCATGTCCTGAACATGCTTGTGAGACAGTGTATCCTCAATCTGACAGGCCAACTATAAAAATCCTGCACTTTTTGCCTCCTGGAGAAGTATTCACGAAATCGCTTTATGGTTGACTTCCTTTGGGGACAGGGCATTTAACGGAGGTTCTTGGACATCACAGGAACCTAAACTAACCCAGGAAGGAATTCTCTTGAGTACCACAATCCATCTTCTTGTAATACTGGGTTGACAACTACAATGGTCACGAGAGGATCTGAGATAATGGTGCAGCTAACAAGCTTTTGGTCCATAAACAAAGAAGATGTACTCCTGCCTAGGTGACATGGGTCTTTGGGCCATGGAGTAGTGTTTGATGATTGCTTAGGTTTTACATCATGTTCTACAGTGGCTGTTGCTGAGAAGAAATGGGGCCAGGAATTAGGAGATCCAGGACATGAGTCTGGCTTGTCTCTTGTTAACCTCATAATCTGGAACATGTGTTTTAACCTCTATGAGCCAAGACATCAAGCTCCACAAAGCAAGGACTGAATTTTATCAATAGCCTGGAACACAGTGCCCAGCACACAGTATTCAAAATTCCAAGAGAGCCATGTTCGGGGTGCCCTTGAGCCACTGCTTAGTGTAAGAATCATTCCCTGCTTATCCCATTTGAGAACAATCTCTCCCCTACTCACTAGTACTGGTAATATTGCCTTACCTTTTCCTTAGTAACTGCCTCCTTCTCACTCTCTCATTTGAAACACGTCTTATTCTTACTCATTCAGCTCTATCTTTCTCTCCACTGAAGATGAGGCTCTGCTGTGAGTGAGAGAAGCATGGGATATGAGAGGAGAGAGAAGGACTGAGCAGATTTTGTGCAGTTATACAATATGTTGATGGAATAACATGGTGGGGTGGTCCACTGAGCATGCCCATGGTCACCAATGTGTTGTGGTTGAATGAAGGTGTGAAGACTCTAGCCAGAGAGCCACATAATCATTCATTAAACATATACTCATCTCCTGTGGTGTGTTAGACACCTTGGGGCAAAAGACAAAAAAATGTAGATACCTTCTTCTTCAAAGGAATTCAGGCACATATAATGGAGTACAGTAGAAGAGCTGTCAGTCATAAGAAGCAACAGTATAAGAGGTGCTTCATGGCAGAACATGAGTAATTAGAAATACAGAGCATCTGAGACAAAAGTATCTGAGAAGGAAGGTACTGGCAGAGCCTTCCTCCTGGAAGAGGAGAAACATCCTGTCTTTGGTTAGGTTGGAAATGGACCTGCAGTTTCCCAGGGCTACTTTGGACAGTTGAACAGGCTGTTCACTGTTCCTGGAGTCCAGGTGAGGGGATAATGGAGGCTTCCATATAGCTGATGCTCCTTTCATTGAGCTGTGCGCACCAGCGGGGTGCATAATGCACTGAGCAGACTCACAAGACACAGGCCATCAGCCACACTACTACCCAACCTTCTGCAAAATTGAGAGGCAGAGCTGGGCTCTCTATCCTTTCATGCTCTACCCCTCACTACTGGGCACGTTAGGGGACAATTGACTTTCCATTTTTTCATGTGTCCATGTAAGGTGGCTCTAAAATATTTTGGGGTCATAAATCCTTTTGAGAATCTGGTAAAAATTTGGACCCTTTTTCCCCTAAAAGGTACATTCACACAGAAGATTGCATGAAATGTCAGAGAATTTATCCACCCCAAATCTATCACAAGAAGGGAGCTTCTTCCAGAGATCACTCCCCATGGTCAAAACACCCCTGCGTGGGAGTAATAGTTTTGGCCTCATAGAGGAAGAATGGGTCATTTGACTGACAGTTCACACCACTCATCAACATTGCTCAGTTGAGTGAAGCTGATTTATTCAAAGGCTGGAAACATCAGAGGTTTAACCTCTTTCTTCTCTCTTCACACTGGGTAGTTTGAGGTAGCAGTGCTGAGTGTGTGTGTCTCCTGCAGTTTCAAACTCTCCCTCTGGTGATTGTTCCTCAAAACTCAGGAGTTGAGGATAGGGTGGACAGGGAGGCTTAGCATTGATCTAGAATCACGTTACTTACATGGCTTTGTGGGTCATCACCTATGGTTGGGGATGTGAAGCTGAGGAGCATATGGGCACAGTATTGTCAGTGTCAGTCCTTGTGTGAGTATGAGTAACTATTAAAAATACATAAATGAAAACAGTAAAAAAGGTCATGCATGGACCAATACGAGATTGTGACCTGAACTAAGGATCATGATTCATCTGTATCTGAGTTGAGGCTGGGCAAGGGGCAGGGTATAGGTCCTGGAGAGACCCTAGGGGACACATTAAGGAATGTGGCCTTGAAAGTACCAGAGGAGCAAGTTATATAAAATGGGGACCTGGGGAGTGATGTGTTAAGAGTTACCTGTTCTTTCCTTCTTTTTTTCTTTTCCTCCCTTTTCCTTTTTTGGGGGGGTGGGGGTGGGGCAAGGGAATAGATTACTACTAGATCACTGTGATTGCATGTAGGGGAATGATTAGAGAAAAAAATTGGTGTTAGGAAGCTTTCATAGGCTCTAAACCAGTGCAGTGATAGCAAGAACAGAAGGAGGGAGACTGACTTGAGACCTAACCCAGAGGATTTCTGGCAGGACCTTGTGATTGATTGGATTTTAGAAGTCAAGGGGAGATAGAATTCAAGGCCGACTCCTAGCCTAGGTGGGTTTTTTCTTTTTCTTTTTGGTTTCCTTGAGGAGACCTAGCAGGGATTATGAACAAATAAAGGTTCCAGTTTTATGTAAGCTATATTGACAAGAAACCCCACAAAACATCTTGTTTATCTAGGAGGTAGAAAAAAATACAAAATTCTGAATTTTCAGTTTGAATATGGCCTGAGTTAGAGGAACTTGGCCACCTGCAAATCTGTGCCTCCCTCTCCTGGAAGGAACTTGAGACTTCCTGAGTAACCAGGAGCCCTATAGAGACACCAGAGCTTCTGTGCCATATACAGCTATAGGGTTTTATTGTAACTTAGGGTTCTTTTCGGCCATGAAGAGCTCTCTTTCCCAAAGGAAAGAGAAAGCCTAGGGTCTTTGTGCTCCAGGCCTATGACCCAGATGCAGTCTGTCTGCTCCAGGTGTGGCATCCTGCACTGCCTGTCCCAACCAGAACCAGCACTATGGGCTCTAGAACGAAGCCTAGTCCCCAGTGTTCTCCCAGTGCTCATGGAGGCCCCTACCTGAGCCTGTGGTCTAGGGAGCTGGGAAGAAGTTAGAGATGCTGCTGTCAGAGGCTCAGGCTGAGGACAGGTGGTGCTGGCCAAGGATGGAAAGGCAGAAATTCTGTAGCCTGACACACAGAAGTCTACTCAGGCCTCTTGGAAATAGACTCACATCCCCAGAAGCTTCCTGGCGCAGACAAGATATCTTCATGACATCTTGGCTAACTTGTCTACCACTAGAAGTCAAGTACTAACTTGGGTAAAGGGGTGGATTTTAAGGACACCAACTAAGCTACTAGAATAGGAGGAGAGTCTATGTTTATCATAATAAATAACAGTTACTGAGCACAAACTCTGTGCCAGGCGCTGTGCTAAGAATTCAATAATACTTAATGCTCATGAGGATGCTTTAGTATATTATTGCTATTTTACAGACAGGAAAACTGAGGCTTCAAAAGTAAAGTCACTTGTCCAAGATCAAGAAAATTAGCAATGATTGGGGTTGTTCTGAAGTGTGTCAACTTGGCTAGAGTAAGGAAAATTCTCAAAATTCCTCTTCTTACATATTCTGGGTTAAGGATGTGCCACAAGAGAGATTCTCATGGGAGCTTTACAAGCTGGAAGGGAAATAGTGGTCCTTCCGTTGCTCACACATTTTGCCAACCTGCTAGTTCACCTCATTGGTGTGAGGCAGTTGTTGGCCTGCAACCACTTTACCTTCCCATGAGTCCTCCGTCAGGTGTCCTGACTCGTTGGCCACATGTGTATTTAGGCCTGTTACAAAAACACTGACTTCTGCAGGACATCCACACACTAGGGTTGGAGAAAAAATAGAACTGACATGGGTTTTAGCCCATCTTGTGGGCTGGAGATTGTCCCTGTGGATTCCTGCTTGTTCTTATTCCCCATCTTCCCTTCCTAATTTCCTGTCCTGTAAATTTCCAGCTCCAGCACCAGATTTAAAGACATTGTAGAGAGACCAGCTCTTCCACTTATTTGTGTAAGGTCAAATCCCTGTAAAAAATTCCTTTATAAAAATATACAGGGATACATATACATATATGGATACGTAGATATATTCATACATGTGTGTATGTGTACACACACATATCATTCATTTATATGTATCTTCCAGTGGTTCTGCTTCTCTGACAGCCTGACCAGTGATCAACACTGTCACAGCAGTGCAGCCAGGACCTGGTCTCAGGCAGCTACACCACAAGAGCTGCACATACCCTCAACAACTCAGAATCCATGGCAGTGGGAGAGGGGGTTCC
This sequence comes from Macrotus californicus, assembly GCA_007922815.1. Classification (NCBI taxonomy): domain Eukaryota; kingdom Metazoa; phylum Chordata; class Mammalia; order Chiroptera; family Phyllostomidae; genus Macrotus; species Macrotus californicus. The sequence goes on along the minus strand of VMDR010010577.1, from coordinate 2,596 downwards.
ACGTTGGACAGGCTGAAATGGAGGCACCTGTGGAACCTTGGGGGCTGAGCATGGTCAGTTGGAGGTATACAAAACTTGTTTGCAGTGGGTGATAAGGGAAAGGGAAACCAATGTGGGCTGGTTGGAATTGGAAACAAGTTTTATGGTGGAGAGACTTGATTTGTCTCAAAGGCTGGTAAGAGCTGGTTAAATGGATGGGGGGGAGGGCATCGCATATGGTTATATTGCACGAGAACGGCCCACAGCAGGAAGGAGCAAGGTGTAAGGCTATCAGCCTGAATGATCTAGGAGAGGTGTATTGATTATATGGTCATTGTGACCTATTCAAGTTTGTGACATATCTCTTCAAAAACATAGTGGGCTCTGGGCATTGTGCATTCTACCTGGTGGGGTAAGTTTTTTGTTTAATTTAATTGAACTTGCTTCAAACATTGGTGAGCACCAACTATATGATAGCCTTGTGCTGGATATAAATACAAATAAAACATGAACTGTATCCTGGAATAAATTTGTGTTCAGGTTATAGATGACCGATATATTTTTGTTAAATTAGGAGAAATGGAAATATTCTAATTCTAGTTTGGGCTAAATGTACAGATGTAGTGATGAATGAAACTCAGGTCAATCTGTCCACCCACTCATCTCCCCCATCCTCTCGCCCAAAGCTAGCTTGCTCTACTTATCATTCTATCTAACATTCATCTATCTCTAGGAATCTATCATCTATTATTTTTTCTGTTCTTAAGTGAGGAAGGGCAGGATTTGAGCAGCCTAAAAAATTAGCCATACATAAAATGACAATTATAAGATAAAAGGGGATAAAAAGAAAGTAGAGAGAAACATATTGGCACCACCAGGGACTGAATCGGTTATTGAAAACGAGCACTGACACCAATGCCAGGCTTAATAGAAAATAAGGCAAAAACAAGAACGTGATGGGTGACATATTAGTTATCCAGTTGGTACTATCTGAAGGGAGAAAGAATAAAAGCGTGAAGAACTAGTCTTTCCATGGTTTGTGTAGAGAGAGGATTTATTTAAAAATATTTTTTATTGTTGTTCAATTAAAGTAGTCCCATTTCCCCCCCATTACTCTTCCCTGACATGCCCATTCCCCCTCACATTAAATCCTCCCCCCTCTGTCCTTGTCCATGTTTCCTTCATATGTGCTCCTTGACTTGACCCTTCCCCTTCTTTCCCTCATTATCTCCCTGCCCCCTCCCTTCTGGTCACTGTCAGTTTTTATTTCCGTGTCTCTGGTTCTATTTTGCTTGCTTATTGGTTTTGTTGATTAGATTCCACTCATAGGTGAGATCATATGGTATTTGTCTTTCACCACCTGTCCTATTTCACTTAGCATAATGCTCTCCTGTTCCATCCTTGCTGTTTCAAAGGGTTGGAGTTCCTCCCTTCTTTGTGTTGCATCGTATTCCACTGTGTAAATGTACCAGTTTTTTGATCCACTCATTTACTGATGGGCACCTAGTTTGATTCCAGCACTTGGCTATTGTAAATAATGCTGCTATGAACATAGGGGTGAATATCTTCTTTTGAGTTGGTGATTCAGGATCCTTAGGGTATAATTCCAGCAGTGGAATTGCTGGATCAAAAGGCAGTTTCACCTTTAGTTTTTTGAGGAAATTCCATACTGTTTTCCACAGTGGCTGCACCAGTTTGCATTCCCACCAAAAGTGCACTAGGGTTCCCTTCTCTCCACATTCTCGCCAGCACATGCTATTTGTTGATTTGTTAATGATGGCCATTCTGACCAATGTGAAATGGTATCTAATTGTGGTTTTAATTTGGGTCTCTCTGATGGCTAGTGATGTTGGACATCTCTTCATATGTCTCTCGGTCCTCTGTGTGTCCTCCTTGGAGAAGTCTTTGTTCAGGTTCTTTGCCCATTTTTTTATTGGATTGTTTGTCTTCCTTAATGGAGTCGTGTTAGTTCTTTATATATTTTGGCAATCAAATGATTGTTCAAGATATCATTAACAAATATATTTTCACATACGGTTGGTTCCCTTTTAATTTTCCTGACATTTTCTTTAGCCATGCAGAAGCTTTTTAATTTGATAAAGTCCCATTTGTTTATTTTTTCCATTATATCCCTTGCTCTAGGGGACATTTTGGCAAAAATATTGCTATGTGGAATATCTGAGATTTTCCTGCTTATGTTCTCCTCTAGGACTTTTATGGTGTCATGACTTATATTTAAGTCTTTTATCCATCTTGAGTTTATTTTTGTGTATAGTGTAAGTTAGTGATCAAGTTTCTTTTTTTTCAGATTAAAGTAATTTATTTTCTAAATGTATATATTCTTTTAAAAATATTTTATTACTTTATTCTTGTTCAATTGCAGTTGTCTCTATTTTCTCCCCATCACTCCCCCACCCCACCCCAGCCAATCCCACCTCCCTCCCCTGCTCCCACCCTCCCCCTTGGTTATGTTCATGTATCCTTTATACTGGTTGCTGAAAACCCTTCCTCCCACTACCCCTTCCCCCCTCCCCTCTGGCCATTGTTAGATTGTTCTTAATTTCAATGTCTCTGGTTATGTTTTGTTTGCTTTTTTCTTTTGTTGATTATGTTCCAG
>VMDR010010576.1:0-30476 GCA_007922815.1 Macrotus californicus | reverse complement strand
GTTTTCAATTCCTTTCTGTTCCTCTTCTCCTTCTGGCACCCCTATGATTCGGATATTGGAATGTTTAAAGACATCCTGGAGGTTCCTAAGCCTCTCCTCGTTTTTTTGAATTCTTGTTTCTTCATTGTGTTGTGGTTGAATGTTTCTTTATTCTGGTCCGCACCATTGATTTGAGTCCCGTTTTTCTTCCCATCCCTGTTGGTTCCCTGTACATTTTCCTTCATTTCCCTTATCATATCCTTCATTTGTTCATCTAATTTGTGACCAAATTCCACCAAGTCTGTGAGCATTCTGATTACCAGTGTTTTGAACTGTGCATCTGATAGGTTGGCTATCTCTTCGTCACTTAGTTGTATTTTTTCTGGAGCTTTGATCTGTTCTTTCATTTGGGCCATTTTTGTTATCTTGGTGCGCCTGTTACGTAGTAAGGGGCGGAGCCTTAGGTGTTCAGCAGGGTGGGGCAGCCACATTGCTGCGTAGTGATGCTGTTTGTGGGGGGAGGGGACCGAGAGGGAACAATGGCGGTTGCTCCGCTCTCTGCCGGTTTTCAGTCACTTTCCAAGCTACCCACAGTCAAATTGGGCCCTTTTGGTGCTAATTCCCAGTGGGTGGGCTTATGTATGCTCTAGGACCCTGTGGGCCTCTCCAATGAGCTCTCCTGTGAGGCCGGGAGTTTCTCCCGCTGCCGCCACCTCAACCCCCACAGGAGCTTTCAATCAGAGGCTTTGAGGCTTTATCCCCCGAGCTAGAACTCTGGGTTTCGGGGTCTGTCTTGCTCCCCAGTTGTTCCTCCCAGTTTATCTGCACGAGGGAGTGGGATGCCCGGTCCTCAGCCACCAACTCTTCCAGCCAGCCGCGCCTTTCCCGGATCCGCCAGCTACCACCCGCCGCACAAGTCCTCTCCGCCCCTCCTACTGGTCTGGATGTATGTTTCTTAATTTCTTGGTTGTAGGACTTCCATACAGTTTGATTTTCTGTCAGTTATGGTTGTTTTTTGTTTTAAAATTTGTTGTTGTCCTTCTTTTGGTTGTGCGAGGAGGCACGGTGTGTCTACCTACACCTCCATCTTGTCCAGAAGTCCACCTTGGCTTCTTGATGGTAGCATGTAGAATGGGTAGGAGAAGGGAGCTGGGAGATGAGAATATTAAAAAATATATATATACAGCACAAAATGCAGAAATTACAAAAGGGTACATAGTAAAAAGAATCTTCTCACATGTATCCCCTCTGCCCTCTGGGCACAGCCATCCTTTCCCGTTTCTCAGTATATTTTTCCAAAGACAGTAAATGCACATGGAACCTGCATTTCACATTCTCGTGTCTCACCGCCCATGCTGTTCCACACTTTGATTTTACATGAACAACCTGAGCTACTGCTGCAGAGCCATTCACAGGAAACTGCCTTGTTGTTTTAAAGACGGCAGATGTTTCACTGTGTGGGTTTTTGAACCAGACCTCTCTCAATGAACATTTTTAGATGGTTTTCATTTTTCCCCTAGTGTAACTGAGAGATAATCGATATACAACCGTGTATAAGTTTAAGGTGCACAGGGTGTTGATTTGTACACATTACAACATGATTACCGCCTGAGCATTGCTAACACCTCCCTCCTGTCACACAGTTACCATTTCCTTTTTGTGGTGAGAACATCGATGACTCACTGTCTTAGAAACAGTCCAGTATTCAATACACTGTTGTTAACTATAGTCACCATACTGTATCAGGCGTGTCCTACCTTTTGGCGTCTCTGGGCCACACTGGAAGGAGTTGTTGTCTTGGGCCACGCATTAAATACACTGTGACACGTAATCACAACAAAATCTCACAGTTTTAAGTAAATTTATGATTTTGTGTTGGGCCACGTTCACAGCCATCCTGAGCCGTATGCGGCCCGCAGGTTGCAGGTTGGACACACCAGCACGTTATTAGATTCTCAGAGCTTTTCATCTGATAACTCAAGGTTTGTAACTTGGAGCGACATTTCCCTACTTCCCCCACCGCCTGGTAACCACTACCTGGTAAACATTATTTTACTGTTTCTGTAAGTTTAGCTTTTTAAAGATTCTACATATAAATGATATAATACAGTGTTTGTCTTCTGACTTATTTCACTTAGCATTATGCCCTCTAGGTCCATGTATGTTGTTACAAACTCAAACCACAGGACTTGCCTTTTTCCCATGGCTGACTAATACCACTTTATATGTATGTACACACATGCAAATACACACACCTTTATCCCTCTGTTGACAGGCACTAGGGCTGTTTACGTATCTCGGCTATTGTGACTAATGCAATGAACTTGAGAATGCAGATGTCTTTGCGATCCTGTTTTCATCTTTTTTCCCTAAGATTTTATTTTTAGAGAAAGGGAGGGAGAAAGAGAAGAGGAGAAACATCAATGTGTGGTTGCCTCTCGTGCACCCCCAGCTGGAGACCTGGCCCACAGCCTAGGCATGTGCCCTGACTGGGAACTGAACCGGCAACCCTTTGGTTCATAGGCTGGCGCTCAGTCCACTGAGCCACACCAGCCGGGGCCTTTTTTCATTTCTTTTGGATAAGTACGAAGAAGTGAGAATGCTGGATCATATGCTGGGATCACTGGATCATATACTATTTCTATTTTTAACTTTTTGAGAAACTTCCATATTTTGCATAGTGGCTGGACCAGTTTACATTCTCACCAATAGTGCACAAAGGTTCCCTCTTCTATACATCTTTACCAAATTTTCTCTTTTGTCTTTTTGATAATAGCCATTCTAAAGGGTGTGAGGTGATACCTCATTGTGGTTTAATTTGCATTTCTCTAATGGCTAATGGTGTTGAGCATCTTTTCATGTACTTGTTGGATTTTAGCATGTCTGTGTAGAGATGTCTATTTAGATCCTATGCCCATTTTTTAATTGGATCATTTTGTTTTGGGTTTTTTTTTTTTGCCTGTAAGTTATAGGAGCTCTTTATAGGTTTTAAATATTAACCTTATCAGATATGTGGTTTACAAAAATATTTTCCCATTCCATACACCGTCTTGTCCCTTTGTTGATGGTTTCTTTTGCTGCGCAGTTTTAGGTCGGTGTGGTCCAAATGCTGGGTTTTTCTCTCTCTTAGCCAAATTCAAAATATTATCACCAAGACTGATGTCAAGGAACTTACTGCCTATGTTTTGTTTCAGGATTTGGCTTCATATCTCACATTCAAGTCTTTAATCCATCTTGAGCTGAGTTTTGTATATAGTGTAAGAGAGTGGTCTAGTTTCATTCTTCTGCACGTAGCTATCCAGTTTTCCCACCAGTTTTTGAAGAGACTATCCCTCCCCATTGTATAGTCTTGGCTCCTTTGTCATAAATTATTTTACCTTCAATGTGTGGGTTTATTTCTGGCCTCTCCATTCTGTTCCATTGATCTGTGTCTGTTTTTATGCCAATACCATACTGTTTTGATTATTGTAGCTTTATCATAGAATTTGAAATTAGGAAGCATGATGCCTTCAACTTTGTTCTTCAAGATTACTTTGGATATTAAGGGTCTTTTGTGGTTCTGTACAAATTTTAGGATTGCTTATTCTGGCTCTGTGAAAAATACCATTGGAATTTTGATAGGAATTGCTTTGCATCTGTAGATCACCTTGAGTAGTATGGCTATTTAAACAATATTTTCTCCAATCCATGAGCATGAAATAGCCTTCCATTTATTTGTCTTCAATTTCTTTAATCAACATTTTATAGTTTTTAGTATAGAGATCTATAACCTCCTTGGTTTGTATTCTGCAACTTGACTGAATTTATTAATTTTAACAGTTTTTGATGGAATCTTTAGGGTTTTCTATATCTAATATGTCTTCCATAATAGTTTTATTTCTTCCTTTTGAATTTGAATGCCTTTTATTTCTTTTTCTGTCCTAATTGCTCTCTGGCTAGGACTCCAGTGCTATGTTGAATAAAAGCGGCAAGAGGGTGTCCTTGGCTGGTTCCTGATTAGAGGAAAAGCTTTCAGCTTCTCACCATTGAGTGTGATGTTAGCTCTGGGCTTGTTGTACATGGCCCTTATTATTAATATGTCGAGGGAAATTCATTCCCTCACTTTGTTGACAGCTTTTATCATAAATGGATGTGCAGTTTTGTCAAATGCCTATTCTACAACTATTGAGGTGAGCGTATGACTCTTGTCTTTTCTTTTGTGTAGTGTATCACAGTGATTGATTTGCAGATATTGAAACATTGTTGCATCCCTGGAATAAATCCCACTTGATCAGGGTGTGTGATCCTCTTCACGAACTGCTGAATTCAGTTTGCTAATATTTTGTTGAGGATTTTCACATCTATGTTCATCAGGGATATTACTCTGTAATTTTCTTTTCTCATGTCCTTTCAGCCTGGTATCAGGGTAATGCTGGCCTGGTATGAGGCAGAGGCTCCCCCAAAACCCGGAATTATCTTCTGGAGGGCAGGCCTTTTGTAGTACAGGCTTCCCCAGCTAGGTGAGTGTTCTAGGAACCCATCTGTATCAGTGTACCAGCTGGCATTGTTGTGAGAGGCCGAATTTGGCTTCAGTGAATTTATTTGAAGATGCTTTCAATGCGTTTGCCCATTTCATGATGGGTGATTAACGAGTGCACCTGCCAAACACTGAGCTGAGTGTTCAGCAGTTTTTAACAAAAACGGCATGACCCCGGTGCCTAATCTTACCCTGGGCAAATTTTTTTTGTTTCCCTGGATGAAAAAAGTCCTCAAAGGGAAACATTGTATGGAAGAGGTGAAAGAAAAAACAGAAGAGTTAAAAAACTGTTCTGAGCAGTGGAAAAAGTGACTTGATAGGTGCACTGCATCAAATGGAGAGTGCTTTGAAGGTGACTGAAGTTTAAGCATGTGAGAATAAATGCACAATTTTTTATAAGTAAATTCTAGGATTGTGGGCTCCCCCCCTTGTAAATGAGCCTGGAAGTGTTCCTTCTTCTATTTTTTTTTTTTTGGAAGAGTTTAAGGAGGACTGCTATTACTTCTTTAAATGTTTGGTAGAACCCACCAGTGAAGCTGTCTGGTAATGGACTTTTATTGCTTGGGAGGTTTTTGATTTCTGTTTTAATCTCCTTACTAGTAATTGGTCTATTCAGATTTTTATTTCTTCATGAATCAGTCTTTGTAGGTTGTATATTTAGCAATCTGCCCATTTCTTCTAGGTTGTCCAATTTGTGGGCATGTAATTAATTGTTCATGGTAGTCTCTTAGGATCTGTTGTATTTCTGTGGTGTCAATTATAACATCTCCTCTTTCATTCCTGATTTTGGGTCCTCTCTCTTTTGCTTTTGTTGATTCTAGGTAAAGGTTTATCTTTTCAAAAAGTCAGTTCTTAGTTTTACTGATTTTTTTCTATTGTCTAAGTCTCTATTTCATTTATTTCTTTTCTGATCTTTATTTTTCCTGTCTTCTACTAACTTTGGGCTTAGTTTGTTCTTCTGTTTCTAGTTTCTTGATGTGTTAAGTTAGGGTATTTACATGAGATGTTTCACTGTGGACTTCCTCACAGAACTGCTTTGCTGCATTCCATAGGTGGACGTTTGTTGTGTTTCCTTTTGCACTGGTCTCAAGGTATATTTAGTTTCTCTTTGGGTTCATTCTTTGACCCATTGGTTATTCATTAGCATGTTGTTTAATCACCTCATATTTGTGAATTTTCCAGTTTTCTTCTTCTACTTGATCTCTGATAGTTCCCTATCACTGTGGGTGGAAAAGATGCTTGATATGAGTCCGGTCTTCTTAAACTTACTGAGACTTGTTTTGTGGCCCACCGTGTGGTCTGTCCTGCAGAATGCTCCGTGTGTACCTAAGAGGGATATGTGCTCCAGCTTTTGAGTGGAGTATTCAGGGTGTGTCATTTAAGTCCATCTGGTCTAATGTGTTGCTCAGGACCGATGCTTACTTACAGATCTTTTGTCTGGGTGATGTGCAGATCGATCAGTGTAGGGTCTTAACTCCCCTACTACTATTCTATGTCTCTCCGTCCCTGCTCTAGACAGGGGTGGGCAAACGCAGGTGTGCAGGTATGACTGCACGAAACAGTTTCTCTCGCGTTACCTATTAGCATTACAACTTTAACCCTGCTGTTGCCGCTCCTGTGTCTCTAGGTGCTGCTGTGCTGCGTGCATGTTTACAAATGCTGTGCCCTCTCGTAGGGTTGATCCCTGTGCGCTATTTAATGCTCCTCTTTGTTTTTGTTGGACGGTCTATTTTGTCTGATGTAAGTGTGGCCACGTCGGCTTTATTTTGGTTTCCATTTGCACGGAATGTCTTCTTCCATTCCCTCGCGTTCAGTCTGTACGTCCTTAAAGCTGATCTGCATTTCCCGTAGCCGGCTTAGGGTTGTGTCTTTTCTTTTTCAATCAGCCATTTAGTGTCCTTTGGAGAATTTACTTCATTTGCACTCCAAGCAATTACTGATAGGTACGTACATAGTGCCATCTTGTGAATTGTCTTCTGGCTGCTTTGCACTTTCGCGGTTGTGTGTTGTTTTGAAGTCACAGTTTACACCTGCGTGTCCTGTGCGTCCCTTCATACACAGTTGTGGATATGGCCATTTTCACTGCTTTCCTGCTCTAACCTTCAGAATGGCTTCACGTGTGATTGAGTTGCCGCCTTACCACAGTCGGGCATCACTTGAGGACAGGGATATGTTCTGCGAAATGTGTCATTAGGCGATTTTGTCACTGTGCAAACCTCACAGAGGGCACTTACACAGGCCTGGGTGGTGCAGCCTGCACCACAGACCTAGGCATGTGCCTGTTACTTCCAGAGGCCCAGACCTGGGCACGCGCTGAATGCTGCAGACAGCTGTGGCGCGACGGTAAGTGTGTGTGTGTCTACACACATCTAAGCACAGAAGAGGCACAGTGAAGCACAGTATAAAAGTGAAAAGTGGCGTGCCTAGAGAGCACACTGGCCACGACCGGGGCTTGCAGGACTGTAACTTTTTTACTTGACTCATGCACTAACATTCAGCTTAAAACAAAGACATTGTACAGCTCTACAAAATATTTTCTTTGTATCTTCATTCTATAAAGCTTCTTCCTATGAAAACTTTTTTGTCAAGAACTAAGACACAAGCATACCTTAGCCAAGGCCTGCACAGGCTCAGGGGCTCCAGCATCACTCACTGGCTCCCACACTCACGTCTTGCCCCCCGGAAGGGCGCCGGGGGCAGTAACACACACAGAGCTGTGGTCTCCATCCAGGGCAGGGCCTCCCGCTGGAGCACCTGCCTGCGGCTCCTCTGGAGGGTCAGTCACTCTTTTCAGAAGCAGGTCCACGGTGGTTTGCTCGGTTTCTTTTTTTCGTTATAGATTTTCATCATCCGCAATGCAACATGGACATTCCTCTCCATTAATGAAAACCTTTTGGCCATGTTTTCAAGCTTTTTAAGGAGCTTCTTTGAGGTCTACAAAAGCTTCTGCTAAGCTGTTCACCGTGAGTTTTCTTGGGAGTGGTACTTTTTCTTCTCTTGCAGTTTCCTTTCCTCTCCCCTTCAGTTACGTGTTCCTGTTCCAACAGTTTCTCATTAGTCAGTGCCTCAGGAGCCAGCCCTAGGGGCTCCTCCCTGTCATCCTCACTCACAGCCTTGTTGGCTTTTGCAGCCTCCTCTGCCTTGGCAAACCCTTCGAGGTCACGGACGAACCTCAGATGCCATCCATACACTCTTTGGTCACGTCACCTCAAGCCCAGGCAGGGGTTTTCGATCAGTTACAGAGGTTGTGATCCTTCCAGAACTGCATCAGTGTCTTCCTGTGGCAGCAATGGCCTAGGCACATCTTCCTCAGTGGGTTTTAAATGCTGCTATAACTCCTTGCTCCATTGCTCGGATCAAAGAGGGGCTGTGTGTGAAGGGAGAAACACTACTTGGACATCAGGATGAAGATCGGGAAAAGGAAGATGTCTGTAAGTGTTACCAACAACAAACAACACCTTGGACCTGACTGGGTAACTCAGTTGGTTAAAATGACATCCTGATATGACAAGGTTGCAGGTTCAATCCCTGGTCAGGGCACATACAAGAAGCAACCAATGAATGCATACATAAGTGGAGCAACAAATCAATGTTTCCTTCTCTAAAATCAACTTTTAAAAAATCTTGAAAGATATATTATTCTATTCTCACCATAGTAATTTTCCATTTTGCTGGCATAACAATTCAGGAGGGCGTCCCGGAAAAGAAGCTGGGTCACACGCGACTTCTTGATATGCTCAAAGGCCCTGAGGCTCTCGCTGTGCCAGGTCACAGGGATTTCCATTGGTAGCTGCAGCATTGCCTCCACTGTGCCCTGCAGGGGGGAGGGGGGTTGGTTAAGACTGTTTCTCTATTTTTATAGTCCTCTGGGATCTGCAACAGTGTGCTCTGCTGGCCCCAGAACCAAGTGACCAGGGGGTGTCCCCTGGGCACAGCCACAACCACGAGGGCACCAGGTGTGTGCACAAGCTCCTTTCTGGGCGGTACCTGGAGCAAGGCTGAGCCTGCAGGGTTTGGAGAATATTGCAGTAGGCCTCTGGATGTGTACTTGGTCTCTCAGGCTGAAGATTTAAAAGCAAACAGGCCTCTTCACAGAAAGACTGGGTGCTTTTCAGTCTTCCGCCTCTGGGCTGGGGGAATCCATGGGTGAGCCCTGTGGGAACCATTTCTCAGCTTGCTGTAGCCTTGTGGACACAGCACCTCTGGCTTTCTGTGGGGATCCATCTCTCAGGTGTAGGTTTTAAAATTTGGAGTCCCCAGCACGTGGTTCAAAGCCTTTGCTCCTCAAGGAGAAACTGGGAGCTGGGAGTCCCCGCCCACCTGTGGGTTACACCAGGGCTTTCTGACAAGTTTGTGTCTTAGCCTGTCCTTCCTGGTTCCACACGGGCTTTTTTCTCATTTGCCCACTGTGTGGAGTTCCTCATTGAGTGACGGGGTTTCCTTCGTAGGCAACTTCTGAATCTAGATGCAGATTTGGTGTGTTCACAGGAGGAGGTGAGTTCAGGATCTGCCTGTGTCACCATCCCGTACCATAACCCCACCTCTTACCTTTTTGATGACAGCCATTCCAAGGGGTGAGGTGACACCTCATTGTGGTTTTGATTGCATTTCCTTGATGATTAGCGGCATACCTGTTGGCCATGGTACTTTGAGGCCCTTTGCCTAAGAGGTGCTGGAGCTAGTTCATGGACCACTGCAGGCCGCGTGCTGGGACTGTGGTCTGGCTGATGGATGGGGGGCCAGACCCTTTCTGGGTCCCTTGCTCTGTGGTCACCGAATCCCACAGCTCCCCCAGATGCACTTTTGCTCATGGGTGGATGCCAGGTTTTTGTTTTTGGAGGGTAGACCAAAAACAAGATCAAGGGCATCTTAGGCCCCCGTGATGCTAACGTCACTTCTCAGTCTCACATCTGTGACAAGCAGCGCTGTCATATACTCTGCACTCACAGGGCGGTTTGCTCACGTGGGAGTATTTCTGTGAGAAAAGGCCCAGCATCACCAGATCAAAGGGTGTGTGACGCTTTTGTCTGCAAACGTGCCCGGACTGCTTCTCACAGCGGCTCACACTACACCTGCAGTGTCTGAGATGCCCATCCCCACACCCGGGCCCAGTCTGTGAAAAACAGACTTTCACCGAGGCTGTCGTTGGCGTTCGTCTTACCATGAGAGAGGCTGAGATGCTGTTCCTACGTTTGAGAGGTTTATGATGCCTTTCCTGGGAACTGTCCATGTTCTTCGTGCACTTTTCTGTCTCGGGTTTCGCTCTTTTACTTCTTGATTCACTGAAGCTCTTTCCTTTTTGATAGGAGTGACAAATATTTAGAATATCTTTCAAAAACAAGATTATCCAAGGACCCCAAACATAGAAAGCAAAAGAGGGGCTAGGTTTGAGGTCCGGGAGGGAACCACAGGTGAGAAAGGGGCTGTGCCCTCATCCCGGAGTCCGGACTGTGGGTGACAGCAGGGTTTGGGACACTGACCTGGGCTGACTTCCTGAAACTCACCTGCCTCTCCCCACACGGTGTTTTTGTCCCCAGCTCATGTGTTCCTCGGTGCAGAAGGCCCTGTTTGAGGAAGAAGATCATGTCAAGAAACTGCAGCAGAAGGTGGCCACCCTGGAGAAGCGGAACAGGCAGCTCCGGGACCGGGTGAAGAAGGTCAAGAGGTCACTGCGGCAGGCACGGAAGAACAGCCGCCACCTGGAACTGGTCAACCGGAAGCTCAGTGAGAAGCTGGCAGCCATGGCAGGAGCCATCCCGCACATCAACGCCCTGGGGCGGGAGCCCGCACGCAGCACCTACCTGCGGGGATAGCGGGGACCCGCAGTGCTGCAGCCAGTGCGGCTGGGGCGCCTTGCCTCTCACCAGGGCATGGAAAATGGTGGTGCTGGACATGCAGGTATTTCAGACCTTGTAGGAAAGATATTTTTACTCTGCCTTTGGTAGTGTCTAGTTGGTTTAAAGGGCAAGTCCTGCTGCTGCCTCTACCTGGCCTGGCCCCATACACGGTGCTTGGAAGTCCAGAGGCAGCGGGATCGAGCAAGCTGTGTGCTTGCCTGGGCCTGTCCTCAGCTTCTGGGAGCAGCCTGCAAAGTGCAAATATTGGGGAGAGGACACTTTAGACTCTCTGGAATCTATGAGAATGCAAGGGGGTTGGCCTTTATTTCAGAAGAGGCGGCAGTGTGCCCTCAACTCTGAGCTCCTGAACAACTAGTTTCGAGGAGTGACCTGAAACCAGTCATGGAACCACCCGGTGTCTCATTTTCCAGGTCTTTGGAAGGAGGACAGTGACCTTGCAAAGTTCCCAAGGATGCCTATAAGTAGCAGGTGCAGGGTGCCCCTACTCCAGCCAGCATTTTCTCCCAGCTGAGGCAGGTGAAGACGTAATGAGCTCGGCACAGGTAAGGGAACTGGATTGGGCAGCAGGCCATTAATAAGATACATTATACCCAATTTCCAAAACCAGCTGCCCAGAACTGAAGGTGACAGCTAGGGGTCACTTTAATCAAGAGGGACATGGCCTTATGGGCCTGCCATGTTTCATCTCTCCACGTTCCTAAGGGAAAACCCTGAGCAGCATTGCAGCCCCTTCTAAATTTTAATTTATTGTTTGCTCAGTAATTTTTTCCCACTTTTCCAAATTCAAGGTGTGCTGCCCCAATCCTCTGGACTTCTGTAAAAACACCTTCTTACCTATTGGGATCAAGTGACCTTACCTCGTTCCCATGCAGGCCTTGTTCCAGGTGTTCCCATCTCTGTGCAGATGCTTTCCGCCCACCAGGACGGGCCTTGCCCTGAAGTAATGTTTGTACATCAGGCTGCCTGTCGCGACTGCACCTGTACCCTATCAAAGCACTTCCTCCCCTTGGGAAGGAAACCTTTAAAGACAGCCCTGCAAGAGTGTCCACTATACCTGACACCCAGCTGTGTCATTCAGAAGTCAGTTGAGTGTCCTGTCGGTCCTCTTCCATTGATGATAGAAGATAACGGCCCTTCCCTGCTTGTCCAGGTAGAAGCTTCTGGCCCTTCACTGGGGGGTCTGCTACCTACAGGGCGCGATTGTTCTGTCTTCTCCATTAGAAGTGGCAGTCACTGTCAGATTTCCATTCCACTGACAGCCAGTCTAAGGGTTGGACCTTGTGTCACTTGAGTCTCGGTGGCAGGCTCCTGCCTCAGGGGCGAACTCTGTCTTGGACTGAGTGGCACTGGAACTTTTGGTTCAAGGGTACTTCATTTCCAAGCTTCTGCCTGCACTTTATTAGCTTATGCTTCGGTGGGGTACAATGGAAGGGATGTCTTCCCGGGGACATTCCCTTAGAGCTGCTGTGCTTTCGGGGAAGGGAATGACAAGCCCAAGGGTGATTTAGTCAGTGTTGGAAGAATGTGGGAGTGGGGTCTCCACAGCTGTACTATGTCTCCCTTTTCAATAAACATGAGCAATGTTTCAGTCACAACAGTAAAGCGATGTGTTTCTTTTGTGTCAGGGAGATTTCAGGATGAGGCCTGGAAAGGCGATTTGGATCCTCTGAGGGCAGCGTGTGTGAGTAACTCCTGGGCATTCAGGACACTGAGCCCAGGCTCCTCTGCCTTCCTTGTTGGGACATGGCCTAACCCTGTCTCTCTCCACCTGTCCGTCTCTCACACACCTGCGGAGATCAGTGCTGTCCTGGCCTGCTCCGCACGAGGGACAGCAGCTTCATTAATCAATGTCACCCAGTGCATCCTCAGGCCAGCTGCCAAAGTGAGCTTACTCCCAGGTCCCTATTATCTGCTGTGTTGTCATCTTAACCGCTGTCCTCGCCCCTCGTTTATTGTCCTAGTAGGAACTTTGTTATGCAAGAATACTCCAGCTGTAAACACTCACCAGAGCTGACATGTGTCAGCCACCCTCCCCTAGCACTGTCTCTGAGATGCAGGCCATGCTCTCGTCCAGTTTGTGGTTCAAGGAGGCCAAAGTCATATGATAAACGAGAGGCAGATACAATCTAGAATCTTTAAATAGAGTCCCCAATAGTCACGGGCTGGTAGCAGGTGGGCCACACTTAGTGTGGGGAAGAGGGTTCTTGGGCCTCCACATGGTGTTCGAATGTGAACACCTTTGGTGGCTTCAGTTCAGGCCACCGTCTCTATGGCTGTAGCTCCTGTTTTTAGGCTGTGCCACACACTGGGGCACCTGCCTGGGAACAGAAGTTAATAGGGATTCTTGCTCCTGCCGTGCAGGGGGCACAAACTCAGATCACGGGGACTGAACCAGCCGTTGGCGTGGCATCAGTCCACATCCACGATGCTTTAAAAACAATCGAGCGCCCAGCTTGTGTGAGACTCTTCCACACATATTATCTCATTTAAGGTCCTAACAATTTTATAAAATAGTGGCCCTGATCCCCGTTCTCCAAGAGGAATCTGGGGCTTCAAGAGATTAGGTAAATCATCCAATGCACACAACTGGTGCAGGTGGCTAGTCAAGGTTCAATGCCAGCTTCATTTCTCTCTAAACTTACTCATCTGTGAAATGGGGATAATAACCACACCCACCTCAAAGACTATTAAGAATACTGAAATTATTCAGTATTCTTAGCAGGGTGCCTGACACTCCACAAGCACTCAATAGATATTACTTACAATAACTTTCATCATAAATGCTCACCAGAAAGGTCCAACACATGTCAGAAATAAAAATATTTGGTGGGACTCTATCATTTTCTTATTAATCTTTACCTTAAACTTCAGCCGCTTAATTGCCTCTCATTTTATTTCTGAGCCACCTCCTTTTCTTTCACAATCAGTAGATATTTGTTCCTCCAAATTTACTGAGAAAACATGATCCATCAGAAATGTGTTTCCTCAACTTCCTAGCATGTCACTCACACATCTCTCCTTTCTCCCACCTCAAAGGAAGGCTCCCGCTACTGCCCACAACCAGGGTCGATCCCTCTCTCTGTTACCTTGAGTTCATATTGCTTCTCTCCAAACCTGGCTCCTTCAGTGTTCCCCTCCTTCTATCGTAAATCTTTTCCTCGTTGGGGACGCCTGCCATTACCCCCAGCCACGCTCAGATCTGCTCGTCCCTGGACCAAGAAATATAATTTGGAAAGTATTAAGGTGGTCTTTACAAATGGTGACATAGAAGGCTCCTAAATTCCACCCCTCCCACAGACACACCTGAATGAACAGGTACACAGGGAGCGATTTTCTCTGAAAGAAATTCAGAAACTAGCTGAGTGCCTCTCATCTGTTGGGGGAACAAGAAAATACCCACATCGAAATAAGAGGAAAGACTGAGATACTCTCTGGCCATAAGCCCCACACCTGGCACCAACTTGTAGAACTGCCACCCAAAGGATGGGCCCCAAAACACCTAGCCCTGAAAGCCAATGGGGTTTGCATCCATGAGACCTCAAGACTAGAGCAAACTACCCTGAGGCAGCTGTTAATGGGCACAAGCAGTCACTGTAGCCGTCACCCCAGGATCAGTGCAGAACCGGAGCAGGCCAAACACCCATTTCCGTCCTTTCCTGAGTGGCGGCTGTTGGCACGCTTTAACAGCGGCTGCCCTTCCCCAGACCTGGAAAACCAGCGGGCACCTCCTCAGCCCTCTTCTTCTAGACTGCCCCAAGTCACCAGTAGCTCCCTGGAAGGAGCTTGTACACTCACCTGTGACTCAGATGGGTCTCCAAATCATATGGCTCTGGTAGCCAATGGGGCTTCCTTTCAGGGGTTCCCCAGCTATGCCCCCAGGGCTCAGTGTACAGAGGGTGGGGGGGAGTCAGACTGAAATGCTCACCTCCCAGTCTTTCCCTGAAGAGGTCTATTGGCACAGTTCAAGCTGCAGGCCTCTCATTCAGCAGGCACCTGGAGGCTGATTGCATCCCTCCCAAAGGCCAGGGAAACCAGCAAACACCCCTCTGCCCTCCCTCTAGCCCACTCCTAGTCTCACCAGTTTGTCCCTGAAAGGAGCCTACACACCTGTCTGTTGTCACCTGAAGGACAGGCCTCTGAACTGCCTGACTCTGGTAGTTAGTGAGGCTTGCATTCATGAGTACCACAGGATTGCAACAAGCGAAGAAACAATTCTTAACAGGCTCAGGAGCACCATCTGCAACTTCATACAGAGGCCCAGTGCAGAGGGAGCAGGCAAAAATCCCCACCTCCCATTTCCTTCCTAGAGATGCCTAGCTATTGGGTTGGCCAAAAAGTCCGTTTAGTTTTTTCCATAAAATAAAAGATATATTTTTCATTTTCACCAACAACTTTATTGATTGGGATATTTTGAGTATGTTGGCTATTGCCTGTGTGGTATAATGTTGATTGTCCTCAATTAATGTCTCAATTTGATTGCTATCAAGTTCAGCTGGTCTCCCTGACTGTAAAATATCATCCAGAGAGAAATCTCCAGCACAAAACTTTGCAAACCACTTCTGACAAGATGACCAGCCACAGCACCTTCTCCATACCCTGCACAAAGCTTTTTGTGCATTCTGTTGTGTTTTTACCTTTCTTGAAACAACAAAGCATAATATGCCAAAAATGTTGCTTACTCTCTTCCAATAGTAAATTGGTGGCCCAAGACCTGGCTGGTGTAGTTATGTGGGTTGAGCGCCTGCCTCCAAACCTGGTTCGGTCCTGTCAGGGCACGTGCCTGGGCTGTGGGCCAGGTTCCTGGCGGGGGGCGCTGGTTGTGAGAGGCCACAGAGTCATTGTTTCTCTCACACATCAATGTTTCTTTCTGTCTCCTTCCCTTCCCTCTAAAAGTTAAAAATAAATCAATAAAATGGCTACACAGAAATTCACAAATTTTGATAAGTGTTTTTAAAAAATGCACACTGATATGACAGCTGTCACGATACAATCTAACAAAATTGTTTCAAATGAAGTTAAAAACAACTAAGCACTGCAGAGTCATCCTACAGAAAAAAGAAACTTTTTGGCCAACCCAGTACATACTTTCCCAGCTGGTGCCTGAAGGTGAAACCACCGACAGGCCTGCCTGGAGCTGCTGACCCAGATCCTCCCCTTTGGGACACGACAGGTCTTGGCGCACTCAACTGTTGGGAGCCATCAGGGACAGTCACAAAGGTCAGAGACACAAGCAGGAGCATAAGCCAGCCTGATAGCTGATGATGCTTATCTTCCGTACAACACCAATCTGTCAGATCAGAAGAGGTTGCTGTTTTATTCAAGGCACGGAAACCAGCGCGCAGAGTCAAGGAGAATGAAGAAACAGATACGTTCTAACCAAAGAACAAGAGGAAGCTCCGGGAACAGACCTTGATGAAACAGATAGCGGTTACCTGAGAGTGAGTTCAAAGTAACAGACAAGGATGGAGTGTGAGCGGACAGAGTGAGGATTCCAACCCAGAGCTAGAAAATGTAAAAAAGTGCCACACAGATCACAGGGCTGAAGAACAGAATCACCGAACTAAAAAATTCACTACAGAGGTTCAACATCAGACTAGTTCACAGGAAAAAAAAATCTGAACTTGATAAGGTAGTAGAATTCATCCAGCCAAAGCAAAAGACAAAAGACTGAAGACAGCTTAAGGGACATGTGGGACACCATCCAAATGACCAAAACACATTTAAAGGAGTTCAGAAGGGGAAGAGAGAGAAAGCTAATTCAAAGAAATAATGCCTGAAATCTTCTCTAACCTGGGGGGAGCTTAGATTCCCAAAGAAGATGAATGTAAAGAGACCCACAGTGAGATACATCATAATTAAATTGTCAAAATTAAAGACAAGAAGAGAATCTTAAAAGAAACAAGATAAAAACAGTGTGTTACATATAGGGAACCCCTGTAAGATTATCAGCAGATTGTTGGATGTTTTTAAATAGAAACTTTGCAGGCCAGAAGAGATTGGGATGATGCATTCAGTGTACTAAAAGAACAAAACCACCAATCGAGAATACTCTACCCAGCAAAGATGTCCTTCAGAACTGAAGGAGAATATGATATTAAATAAGGAAAACCATAAAGATGTCACCAAAAATAAAACCCCAGAATAAGTAAATTCAGTAAAGTAGCATGATACAAAAATCAACTACAAAAATCAATTCCATTTAAGTTGTCCTTCAAAACTAAAGAAGAAAGAAATAATTTTCCAGACAAGCAAAGGTAAATATATTTCAGCACCACTACACCAGCCTTACGAGAAATGTCAAAGAGACTTCTTTAAGTTGTAAAAACAACACCGCTAATAAATACAAGGAAAATATATGAAAGTATAAATGCTCACTGATGAAGGTAAATATAGAGAATAATCTAGTGTTGTAATGGTGGTGGGTTAATCACCTTTAAAGGTAGTAAGACGATTAAAAGACCAAAGTAGTAAAAATAACTGACTACGGTAATTTGTTAATGGATACAAAAGATGAAGAGATGTTTACTGCGACATCAAAAACAAAATGTAGAGCAGGAGAGTAAAACATGTGGAGCTTTACAGTGTGTTCAAACTTAACTTGTTAGCACCTTAAAATAGACTGTTAGAGCACTAAGACATTTCATGCAAACCTCATGGTAATCACGAAGCAAAACCCTATAGTGGACACACAACAGATGAAAAGAAAGGAGTCTAAGCACACCGCTACAGAAAATCATCAAACCAAAAAAGGAGAGAGCAAGACAAGAGGAAAGAAACAGGAATTACAAAACCACCAAAAATCAATGAACAAAGTGTCAATTAGTCCGTACCTGTCAGTATTAACTTTAATTATAAATGGACTAAATTCTCTAATCAAAAGGCACAGAGTGGCTGAATGGATTAAGAAATAAGATTCATTTATATTCTGCCTATAAGAAACTCACCTCAGCTTCAGGGACACACACAGATTGGAAGTGGAGGGACAGACACAGGTGTTCCATTAAGTGGAAACCAAAAGAGAGCCTGGCAGCGATACTGGCGTCAGACACAATAGACCTGAAGACAAAAACGGTAGTAAGAGTCAAAGAACGCCATTACATAACGAGAAAGGGGTCGACCCAACAACAGGATGTGACATTTGTGAATATATATGCACCCTACAAAGGAGGACCCAATTCTGTAAAACAAATACTAATAGACCTAAAGGGAGAAATAGCAATACAGTAATAGTAGCAGACTTTAATACCCCACTTTCATGAATGAATACATCTCCAGAGAGAAAATCACTGAGGGAACTTTGGACTTAAATAACACGAGACCAGACATACTTAACATGCATTCACCACGCATTCCATCCACAGCAGCAGAATACACATTCTCCTCCAAGGAAAAGGGAACATTCCCCGGGATGCATCATGTGCTAGGCCACAAAACAAGAAGAAAATTGGAAAATTCACAACCATGTGGAGATTAAACATGTTAATGAACAAACCAATGGGTCAAACAAGAAAAAAAATCTTGAGACAAATGAAAATAGAAATGTAACATACCAAACTAAGGGGACTCAGCAAAAGCAGTTCTAAGAGGGAAGTTCATAGTGATAAATAACCTACATTAAGAAACAAGATCTCAAACAACCTAACTTTACATTTTAAGGAATTAGAAAAAGAAGAACAGAGTCCAAATTTATCATGAGGAAAGAAATAAAAAAAGATTAAAGCTGAAATAAATAAAATAGAGACTAAGAATACACTAAAAAGATCAGTGAAACTGAGAGCTACTTTTTTGAAAAGATGAACAACATAGATCTTTAGTTAGATGAGGGGGTGGGGAATAAATCAGAAATGAAAGAGGGGGCCTTACAACTGATACCACAGAAATACAAAGGATCGTAAGAGACTACTATGAACAATTATATGCCAGCAAATTGGACAACCTAGGAGAAATAAATTCCTAGATATAAAAACTATAAGGACTGATGCATGAAGAAATAGAGAATCTGAACACACCAATTATACAAGGAGACTGAATCAAAAGACCTCCCAGCACACAAAAGTTCAGGACCAGATGGCTTCACTGGTAAATGTCTACCAAACATTTAAAATAGAATTAATCCTATTTGTTCTCAAACTCTTTCAAAAAATAAAAGAGGCGGGAACAGTTTAAATTCATTTTATGAGGCCAGCATTACTCTGATAAAACCAGAAAACTATAAGAAAATTATAAGCCGATATTCTTGATACAAACATGCAAAAATCCTCAACAAAATATTAAAACTGATTATATTAAAACCAAATATTATATTAAAAACAAACTGAATTTAACCACATATTAAAAGGATCATACACCATGATCAAGTGGAATTTATTCTGAAGATGCAAAGATGGTTCAGCATCCACAAATCAATCGACACGATACACTGCATAACAGAATCAAGGAAAAAATCATGTAATTATATCGATAGATGTAGAAAAGCATTTAATGAAACTCAGCATCCATTCATGATAAAAACTCCAAACAAAGTGATATAGAGGGACGCACCTCAACATAATAAAGGCCATATGTGACAAGCCCACAGCTAATATCATACTCAATGATGAAAAACCGAAAGCTTTTCCTTTAAGATGAGAAAAGGGACAAAGGTACCCACTGTCACCACTCTTATTCAACAGAGTCCTGGCAGTCCTGGCCATAGCGGTTAGGCCATAAGAAGAAACCAAAGGCCTCCAGATTGGTAAGAAAGATGTAAAACTTTCTCTATTTGGAGATGACATAATATTATATATAGAAAACACTAAAGACTCTCACCCAAAAATGTTAGAACAAATTCAGTAAAGTTGCAAGATACAAAATTAATAACAAAAATCAATTGTGTTTGTATTAATAATGAACTATCAGAAAGAGAAATTAAGAAAATAATCCTATTTATTATGCACTATTATAATCCTGTTATGCACTAAATGCATAAAATACCTAGGAATAAGTTTAACCAGAGAGGTGAAAGATCTACACGCCGAAAAATTTAAGACTCTGATGAAAACAGATAAATGGAAGGATATTTTATGCTCATGGATTGGAAGAATTAATATTGATTTAATGTCCATACTACCCAAAACAATCTACAGATTTAATGCAATCCCCACCAAAGTTCCAATAGTATTTTTCACAGAAATAGAACAAATAATCCTAAAATTGTATGCAACTACAAAAGATCCTAAATATCCAAAGTAATTTTGAGCAAGAAGAACAGAGTTGGAGGCATCATGCTCCCTGATTTCAAACTATATTACAAAGCTACAGTAATCAAAACAGTATGGTATACTGACATTAAAGCAGACACACAGATCAATGGAACAGAATAAAAAGCTGAGAGATAAACCCACACATTTAAGGTCAAATAATTTATGAGAAAGGAGCCAACAATATACAATGGAGGAAGTACAGTCTTTTCAATGAATGGTGGAAAAACTGAACAGCCATATGCAAAAAAAATAATAATAATTTAACCACTGTCTTAGACCATACACAAAATCAACTGAAAATGGGTTAAAGACTTGAATGCAAGATCTGAAATCATGAAACTCCTAGGAAAAGATATAAGGGGAGCTCCTTAACATTGGTCTTGACAACTATTTTTTTAATTTGACACTGTAAGCAAAAGTAAACGAGTGGTACTGAGTCAGATAAAAGCTTCTGTACAACCATGGGCACCGTCAACAAAATGAAAAGCCTACCTATGGAATGGGAGAAAACATTTGCAAACCATATGTCTGATTCGGTGTTAATATCCAAAATACATAAAGAACTCCTGTAATTCAATACCCAAAAAACAAAACCCAAACAATTAAAAAATGGTCAGATCTGAATAGACACTTTTCAAAGAAAACATACAGATGGCCAACAGGTATATGAAAAAATGCTCAATATCACTAATTGTCATGAAGTGTAAATTCACACCTGTTAGAATGGCTATTTTAAAAAAGAAGGAATAATAAGTGACAAGAATGTGAAGAAATGGGAAATTATGCACTGTTGGTGGAAAGGTAGTTTGGTGCAGTCACAATGGAAAATAGTTGTACGTTCCTCAAAATGTTAAAAATCAAAATACCACATGATCCAGCAATTCCACTTCTGGGTATTATCCAAAGGAAATGAAATCACTATCTCAAAAAGATAAATGCACATTCATGTTCACTGAACATTATTAACAATAGCCAAGACACAGAAACAACCTAAGTGTCCACTCACGGATGAATGGATTAAGAAGATGAACAGAGCCCTGGCCAGTGTGGCTCAGTCGAAACATTGCCCCATAACCACAAGGTCACTGGCTTGATTCCCAGTCAGGGCACATGCCTAGGTTGTGGGTTTGACTCCCCATTTGGGCTGTGGGAGGTGACAGATCAATGTTTCTCTCTCATATCAGTGTTTCCCTCTCTCCCTGTTCTTCTCTCTTGAATAAGAATAAAAGAAACCTTAAAAAAGAAGAATGGGTATTACATACATATATGTATATGTGTGTGTATATATAGATATATAAATAAATATAAGAATGTAATGTCATTCAGCCATAAAAAAGGAGTAACTCCTGCCACTTGGGACAGCATGGATTAATGCTGAGGCCATTATACTAAATGAGATAATTCACAGAGAAAGACAGATACTGTATGGTGTTATTCATATGTGGCATCTAAAGAAGTCAGACTTACAGAACTAGAGTCTAGGATGGTGGTTGCCAGGGGTTGGAGAGGGGAGAGATGGGGAGATGTTGATCAAAGCTTACAAACTCCAGTTATAAGATGAATGAGCTCTGGGCATCTGATGTACAGTGTGGTGATTACGGTTAATAGCATTAAATTATATATGTGAAAGTAGTTATGAAGAGTAAATCTTAATGTCCTCACCACAAAAAGTAATGGTATCCATGTGAGCTGATGGAAGTGTTAGCCACACTATGGCGATAATCACTTTGCAATATGTAAGTGTATGAAATCAACACATTGTACATCTTACACAATGTTATATGTCAATGATATCTCAATAAAACTGGAAAAAGATAAAAAAGAAAGTATGGAGCATCACCATCCTTGAAAGTGGAAGTGGGCTTCCTCTGCAGGTCGGAGATGAACGTGGAGGATACTGCCACCGAAATGTGTTCCTGACTTCCCTGTGGAAGGCGGACCTGAGGTCCAAAGATCAAGGCCGCAGTGCTCACCTTCCAGAGACCAAATGGGTCTTGAACTAACAGAAAATATGCCCAAGGAGGCCATCCAAATGACTGATCAAAATTGATAGACCTCCTACCATATGCTAATATACATATATATACACATACAAATGTGTATACTCGTATAGACAGGGTCTGGCACAAATAACGCCCCTGTTTATTACAAAATCTTTTATTGCAGAATCATAAGAATGTAATTCTGTAACATAACAATATCACACTTAAGCATACCATATGTCATTTTAGGTGAAATGTTCAAATTAACACTATAAATTATTACACCGATTATTACCCTACCAACTATACTCAAGTAGGTGCTACTTCTGCCAGAATGTATTTATATATAAATATATAAATATAAATAGCTATATATTTATATATATAGATAGCTATATATTTACTTATTAATATATAAACTTGTATATATTTAAACATATATAAGTTTATATATAAATTTATTATTTACATGTATTGATGCATAAATAATATATATTTATAAATATATGTTATATACAAATATATATTTATAAATAACATACATTTATATATAAATAACACACATGAGGTCTGCCTGGAGAAAGTCTAGCCATTGTTAATATAACAGGAATGATTTGCATGGCACCAATATAACCTGGTAGCCAAGGACAGCAGATTGGAATGCACATGTGTGAACAATGACAACTTTACTGTACTAGTCAGTGGGGTTGGTAGACACCATTGTGTAAGCATGTGTACTGTGTGGTTGTTGCATTCAAAATGATTGAGCAAGTAGAGCAGTGAATCTGCATCAAATTTTGTATTAAGCTTGAACATTCCTCTGCAGAAACTATTTGGATGATTCAGAAGGCCACAGCTATGGGCAACTGGTGATTGGCAGCTTCATCACAACAATACACCTGCTCATGCATCATGTCTCACACAGAGTTTTTTGGCAAAACATCAAATCACCCAGGTGACTCAGACTCCCTATAGCCCAGATTTGGTGCCCTGTGACTTCTGGCTTTTCCCAAACTAGAATCATCATTGAAAGGGAAAGATTTCAGACTGTCGATGAGATTCAGGAAAACACGATGGGTCAGCTGATGGTGATTGGGAGAACTGTGTGAGGTACCAACGTGCCTACTTCAAAGGGGACTGAGGTATCATTGTCCTTTGTACAATGTTTCTTGTATCCTGTATGTTAAGTAATGTGTCTGTTTTTCATGTTACATGGCTGGATACCTTCTAGACAGATCACACACACACATAGACATGCACAAAGGGCCTGCCTTGAGCTTCTGCTTGTGGGAAAGTCACAGCCCCTCAACCTGAGACAGTTCATAGAGCTCCTTGATTTAAGGAAAGATCAGGAACCCTTGAAGAAAGACTCTGGTAACATTACATAATACTATTCATCTTCCTAATTGTCTTTCAAGAACCTGTAGGTACTTACCACTTTAAATGTGCACCAGCGAAAGGGAAATTCTAAAATCTTCCTGGGATTGGGTAATGGTGCTGGGCTCTCCCTGAGCCAACAGTCAGAGGGGATGCTAATGGGGTCCAAGAGTAAAGGATGTTTTGGCCAAGTCCATGTCACGGTAAGTCTCATGGTCTGTGAGCCCATTCTCTATTACTTCCCCAGTTCCTGAACATGTAGTTGGAATAGACCCTTTTGGCATCCGCGGATGCCCACATTGGATCCCTGAACCATGGGATTAAAGCTCTCTTGGCAGAAAGGTCAAGAGAAAACCCTGAAGTTTCTCCTCTTTAGTAATGTTGAAGTGTATAAATTGTAAACAAAATGGAACCCATGAGAACAATATCTCACCAAATATGGAATGTTAATAAAGGAAATTACAAAAAGGAACCAAATGAGAATTCTGGAGTTCAAAAGCACAATAATTGAAATGAAGAAAAAAAATTCACTAGAGGGGAGTCAACAGCAGATTTGAATAGGCAGAATACAAAATCAGTGAACTTAAATAGGTCAATTGAGATTCCCCAGTCTGAGAAATAGAAATAATGAAGAATAAACAAGAATGAGCAGAACGTAAGAGGCCTGCAGGACCCCACACACTAACCAGCAGATGCTCTATGGGGGTTTCCGAAGGAGAAGAGAAAAAGGGGCGGAAAGTTAGATGGATGGTTCCCAGGTGTGGGGGTAAACAGGGGAGTGGGGTGATAAAATGTTCTGGAATTAGACAGTGGTGATGTTTGCACCCCATTGGGAATATACTGAAAACCATTTAATTGTGTACCTCACAATGGTTCAATAACGAGTTGTTGTTAGACAAACTTCATATCAATAAAAAGAAATCATTATCTCATTGTCCTAGTGGGAGGACCACATTATCTCAGTTCCCCCTGGCTTTCCTCCCTCATCACACCTCCGGACCCTAAGCCACCACGGATGCAATTCACCCAGCACCAAATGTCTTTGCTTCTACCACTCCCCCGCCTTTTGGTTGGGTCTTTGTCCCTCTATCTCAGAAAATCTTATTCAAGTTTTAAAATCTGCTCAAAGTCCACCATGATTCTCATTCCCCGCAGCAACTGTTGTAACTCTTCCAAGTTTCGCGGTCTGGAAACGAGGTGGCTATTGAAAAGCCTTGGGTTATCCTGGCTAATCTCAATGGGAAAGTTTTGTGAAAAATTATTTTTTAAAGTTTGGTAAAAATCAAATATTTTAAAATTGACTATCTTGGTCATTTTTAAGTGTATGTCTCGGTAGTGTAAGGTATATTCACCCTGTGCAACAACCAAGTTCAATTATATCCTGATTTGTGAAGCCTTCCCTAACTGGAATCAATTACTCCTTCTGTGATCCTGTAGCATTTGGGGCACCCTCCCATGCTAGCCATTGACCACATATCTTTCTGGTTAGTTTTTGTGTCTGTCCCCATCACTAATTTGTGAGCTCCCTGATGGCCGGGCATGAGGCTAATTCATCTCCAAATTCTCTGGCCAGCACAACGTGATACTAACTGAATGCCTGCTGAGGAAGGAATGAAGGGGTACAGAAGGCAGCAGTGTCATGTAAGACTTGGACACATATGAGGGGAAAGACCCACACACATTTCCTCCTCTCCTTCAACGTCCTGACTTAACATTTTGCCTCATCCTTGGCCAAGAACTGGGGCCAGGGGTATTGCTCAGTAGGTTCCAGGGTCCTGCCAGCTCCTGGCCTCGAGGAAAGTCCTACCCCGGAACAGTGTCTTCCACAGCCAGTGCCCTACAGCAGCTGAGTTGCCCTTACCCAAAGATATCTGCTCTGTTTATAAAGATTCAAGTTCTTTTTAGCTTCCAACTTTCCTGGACTGTAGGACCACAACCTTGAAAAATGCCATCTTCTTGCTGTCTTTACAGTGAACAAAGGAAATATGTGGCAAAATCACTGTTTGGTTATTCAGACACTGTTCCTCACAGGGAGTGACTAAAAATCCCCTTGCTTTGCTCCTGCCTCCTCACGCCTGAGGCCACTCCTGCTGCCTGTGGGACTTGCCGGCTTTGGCACTAGAGGCTGTGAACACAGTGAAAGGTAAAACTCCAGTGAGTTTGTTGGCTGCTTTCTTCAACTTTTGCTAAGGACTCAGGGAGGAGGCTCAAAAAGGAAGTAGTGAAGCTTTTTGATTATCTGTGTTTTTGCAATTAATCCTGTTCCTCATTAAAGAATCATAGGAGATGAATCTCCATTTGCCAGATGGCTGGCATGAACTGGATGGCCTGGCATTTCACTCCTTCCTGTCCAATAAAACAGGAAAATTCAAACCAGACACTGAAATGTCCTTTTCTTTTATTAAAAACAGTTCTTAATTGTGTAGCTGGCTTCCCTGAAAGTGAACTTCAATATGTCTGCACCTTTGAATGGTAGAAACAGGGACAAAACTTGCCATTGTAAAAGTGCTAGACAGTGACATACTGTGACTCTGACCTGGAGGGCGTCACCCCGGGCTGCCCATCAGGAAGGAGTGGGGGCCGTAAAGAAGATGCCCCCTCTGACCTGAAAGGGTTTCTGCATCAGCATTAAACACAAACAACACCCGTCCATGATGGTAGCCAGTAGCCAGAAGTAAGAAATCACTGACCTGAGGGTACAACGGGTCATTTACCTTCAGAATAAACATTTATTCCAGGGGAAATTACTTTGGGAAGCCCCCTCAGTAAAAAGATACAAATCAAGGCACTAGCAGTGGCTGGTACCTCTGAACGTTGGTAAATGGACCCCCCCCCCCCCCTTG
Source organism: Macrotus californicus (assembly GCA_007922815.1). Taxonomy (NCBI): domain Eukaryota; kingdom Metazoa; phylum Chordata; class Mammalia; order Chiroptera; family Phyllostomidae; genus Macrotus; species Macrotus californicus. Next base: position 4,679 of record VMDR010010576.1, on the reverse strand, counting down.
CAGGCTGCTATGTTAGCTATGTATGACTATGTAACAAGTGACCACAAACTCAGTACTAACTGTGATTACTAGTAACTCAGTCACACTGTGAGACAACAGACACATCTTTATCACTGTGCCTACCATTTCCATGGCTGGGTATTTTTAGGGAGGAGAGACAAGGGGCAACCCTGGAGGTAGCTGAAAATCACAGAAGCACTGGTGAGTTACCTATTGTCCCCTTCTCCAGCACCTAACAGAGAGTCTGTGGGAGTCAATTAAAAGCATATAGAAATCCAGGGTGAAAGGGACCCTGAGGATTCTGCAGGCCAACTTTGACCCAGGCTCAGATCCCTCTGTTAGCTCTCTCAGTTCCTGCAGCACAATGCCACAGACTGGGTGGCTTGAGCAACAAACATCTATTTTTCACAGATCTGGAAGCTGGGAAGTCCAAGAATGAGGAGTCAGCAGATCTGGTGTCCATGAGAGCCCTTTCCTGGTTACAGATGGCTGTCTTCTCCCTGTGTCCTCCCAGGAAGGAGAGCAGAGAGGAAGCAGCTCTCTGTCTCTCTTCTAAGGGCACTGTCCCATTCCTTAGGGCTCCACCCTCACTGCCTAATCACCTCCCAAAGGCCTCACCTCCAAAACCATCACACTGGGGACTGGACTTCCAACCTATGAATTCTGGGGGGACACAAACATTTAGTCTATAGCACCCTCTCTCAGAGGGCTCAAGGACCCATGGGGAAACTTCCCACGACAGAGAATGGTTCCTGTGTGGAAGGCCATCATTGTCAGAAGGCCAACACTCAGGACCGAGTTTTACTCTCGTTCCTTGGACGAGTTTTCTCTGTGATGCAGAGATGATTTAGCTTCTCTGTACTAGCTTCCCATCTGTAAATTTAAAGTCAATCAATCCACTTATCAATCACCTTTAAATCTATATTTGCTTTCCAACATAGCCCCTGAAAACAGAATTAAACAGAATTGATTTTATCTTCCTAAAAATCAAAAGACTGATTTTTTTTTTTTTTTTTTTACAGTTTCTCAAGTGCCTGGATCTTTTGCAAAGAGCAGCTTTACCTCCACCCCACTTGATATCTGCAGGCAGTGTCTAAAACTCATTTTCTTTGTTCAGTTAGATTTTGCTTTGGATTCCTCAAGGCGGTCTGTTTACTTGGAGTTAATAGCTCAGACCCAAGTGTTTAGTTTGGAAGAGGGAGGCTGTTGCAGATCTCTGGGTTACCCAATCCAAGGCCAAGTGGAAACTTTTTTGAAGCATCTGCTGGAGGGAGGGGCCTGCCTAGCCCTTCCACTGCTCTCTCCCAGGTAGCCCCTGTCGATGTCCCAGAGGGCAAGCCTTGCAGATCCACCCAGTCTGCCTGCTTGCCAAGAACTACACACCCTGGGGACTTCAGAGATGAAAGAAATACAATCATTTGAGAGACTGTTTTTAAAATTTCCATAATTTTTTTTTGATTATGAGCATCAGTGATGATGAGTAGAATATTTGTCTCATCGCCACTAGAGAATTTGGGTCCCACCATCATTCACTCCAGCAGGCGCATGAGGCTGTCCCCCCTCATCTGCACACCATGAGGGTGGCACACCCAGGGCATGCAGCAGGTCACTTTGGGGGCAGGAGGCATTGAGGGTGGGGAAGCTATCGCTGGCCTGCAGCTCAGGAAGAGCAGGAAAGAATGGGAGGGCCATTGCACAGTCTAACTCCCGTCCCATAGAAACTATTTCTGCTTTAAAAACCATGTGCCGGTCATGGTTACACACTTTCCCTCCATGCCATTGGTCACTTGTTCATTTTACTTTTGCACTGGGGTTCTCAAGGAGTGGAATCTTATTCTTTAATTTTTGGAGAATGGTGATGGTAAAAATGAGCATTACTGTATAATCCACAAAGCAGAATACACAAAAAGTTACTATATAGCATTTTGCAAAGAGCTATTCTTACATATTTGAGGATGTAAGAATGTTTACCATTTTTGCCCTGGCTGGTTTGGCTCAGTGGATTGAGTACCGGCCTGCCAACCAGAGGGTTGTGGGTTCAGTTCCCGGGCAGGGCACATGCTTGGGTTGTGGGCTGGGTCTCTGGCTGGGGGAGTGCAAGAGGCAACTGCACATCTATCTTTCTCTCTCTTTCTCCCTTCCCCTCTCTCTAAAAATGAATAAATAAAATCCTTAAAAAAAAAAGAATGTTCACCATGTTGGTATCAGCCAACAAGCCAACAGGTTGGCCACATCAAGCGCTTCCCACTTTCTGGCCCTCAGACATCAGCAAGGTTTTGGCTGGGAGGGTCACCAGCACCTCTTTCCTGGCAACTCAGGCTGTAAAGATAAGCCCTCCCTGTCCCTTCCCAAATATTGTGATTGATAGAGACAGATGTTTCCAGAACTCTATCACACTAACTGTTTAGTGAGGAAGAGACAGCTTTTTTCATCAGACTAAAAACAGGTATAAACAATATTTCAAAAAAAAATTCTGTTATCTCCCTGCTTGTGTCAGATTTCTCTCATCTCATGAACTCTGACCTCCTTGCTCTAGAGTAATGAGAATTTTGCCAGGTTTTCCCTTGGCTTTTATGCCTCCCTATTGGCTAATTCACATGCATAAATTAATACTCTTGAGAACGGAGAGAAAGCCATAGTTCAGATTAACCAAAGTCTGCACCATTTTCAACCCCTCTTTATACCTTTTCTGCTACTTTTCTGTTTACCTCCCCACTGTGCCCCTTTCTCCCTCTCAGATAGTCTTTGCTGAGAAACAGAGACCCGTGGTCTTCGCAGCTTTCTCCTCTGAAGCAGAGCTAGCACTTAGCTTCTCATTCTAGTCTCAGAGAAGTTGGATACGTGCTTTATTCCCAGAACTCTCCAGTGTGTTGGGATGGAATATAAAAATAGCGTTCTCCCCTGCAGAGGACAATATCCTGATTAGAAATCTTAAAATACTTTCTCAATTTCTTTTTCCATGGAAGAGACTAGATTTTCAACCAGGCAGTTGGCAAAGAGCCACTCGGTTTTTTCAGTTTGCTGTCCCTGACATCTCATGAGAACAACTCAAAAAGCTTACAAAAATCCTTTTGCTTTGGGAGCTTAGCGGGGAGCTGGAGTGGATCCATCCATCTCTGGAGGGTGATCCTGCTTTTAACAAGGGGGCATGTGCCACGGTGCTCAGTGAAGGATGCAAAGGGCGGCCATGCCTGTGGCTCTTGGAAATCCGCCATGTTGCTTGCCTTTATGTTCCCTGATAATTATTCCCTGTGCAGTCTTTAAAAGCCAGTTCCTTAGACCTTATTCGTCTTGCATAACTGAAAGTTTATACTCATTGAATAGCAACCACCCCTTTCCTCCTCACCCCTGCTCCTGACAACTACCATTCCACTCTCTGCTTCTATGACTTTGATCGTTCTCTTAAGAGGGTAGATCGCCTGTTAAAGGTTTTCACCACAACAAACAAAACCAAACCAAACCCATTCCTTTTCTTGAGCTGAGAGCTTGGTGATCTGGAATAAGCTACTCCAGCCCATGTGAAGAGTGCCAATGATATCTCAGGCAGGAGTAGCTTGTCCATCTCTTCAACAAAATATTTATTGCGTACCTACTGTGTGCCAGGCACTGTGCTAGTTCTGGCTGACCAAGACAGGCAGGATTCAACCAGGCAGTCTAATTCTCTCTCCAATAGAGGAAACTACAAAACATAAACTAATAACTCTGAACAGATGATTTGAATGAAATCAAGTGTGTTGAATGAGATAATGCTGTAGTGGGGGTATCAGACACCCACTATAGTGGGGGGGGGGATCAAAAGACCTATTTTAGACAGGATGGTTAGAGAAGGTGACCTTTAACATGAGACCAGAAACATGAGGAGTTAGAAGCAGTCTGCAAATATACATGATCCCTTAGGAAAGGGAAGTATTTTTTGGAATGTGGTGATTGGCTATCAGTGTCCGCCAAGAACAACCTCTGATCTAGTGTCCCCTTCCTTCCCCCCTGCTCCCAGTAGGCATCTAGGGAGACTGAACTGTACCTCACAGAGAGACAGGAGGAATGGCACCCCCTGCAATTGCAAGGAGCAGCAAAGACAGCACACTTTACACTGCTACGGACATCTCCTTATATCTTTAGCCTTGATCTTGCCCCTGAGCTCCAGACTGTCATATCCAGTTGAATACATGACATCTCCATATGGTTGCCTAACACACATCTCCAAGTTATCAGGTCTAAAACAGAACTCCGGTTTCCTGCTCGAGACTCCCTTACCTCAGCAAATGGTACTGACATGTACCCAGTAACACAAGCCAAAGACATCCACAGTCAATCTTGATTCTTTTCTTTTTCTCATCCACACATGCAATACATCAGCAAGACCTACTGACTATCAACAAAATACATCCAGAATCCACCTCCTTCTCTCCTTCTGCAAGGCCACCGCCGTGGTCTAAGCCCCCAGTGTCTGTAATGCTGCAACAGCTTCCTACAAGCTTCCTGGCTTCTATAATTGTCTCCCCTACAACTAACTTTTCACAGCACAGCCAGAGTGATGTAACAAAATCAGATCTTGTTGATCCCTCTGTAAATTTCCAAAGGCCTTTCCTTGCCTTCAGGATCCCCCAAAAGCCAATGATCCAGGTACCCCCCCCCCCCCCCCCCCCCCCCCCCCCCCCCCCCCCCCCCCCCCCCCCCCC
>VMDR010010575.1:0-30490 GCA_007922815.1 Macrotus californicus | reverse complement strand
TCTCCATTTCTGTGATTCTGTTCCTCCTCTAGTTGTTTGCTTAGTTTATTTTTGTTTTTGTGTTCTTTTAGGTTCAGGTGTTGATAGTTGTGAATTTGTTGTCATTTCACTGTTCATAGTTTTGGTCTTCTTTTTCTTAGATAAGTCCCTTTAACATTTCATATAATAAGGGCTTGGTGATGATGATCTCCTTTAACTTGATCTTATCTGGGAAGCACTTTACCTACCCTTCCATACTAAATGATAGCTTTGCTGGATAGAGTAATCTTGGATGTAGGTCCTTGCTTTTCATCACTTTGAATACTTCTTTCCAGCCCCTTCTTGCCTGTAAGGTTTCTTTTGAGAACTCAGCTAGTCTTTTTTTTTTAATGATTTTATTTATTTATTTTTACAGAGGGGATGGGAGGGAGAAAGAGGAGAGAAACATCAACGTGTGGTTGCCTCTCGAGTGCCCCCTACTGGGAACCTGGGCCAGGCATGTGCCCTGACTAGGAATCAAACCAGTGACCATTTGGTTCACAGGCTGGTACTTAAACCACTGAGCCACACCAGCCAGGGCCTCAGCTAGTAGTCTTATGGGAACTCCTTTGTAGGTAACTGTCTCCTTTTCTCTTGCTGCTTTTAGGATTCTCTCCTTATCTTTAATCTTGACTAATGTAATTATTATGTGCCTTAGTGTGTGCTTTTTGGGGTCCAACTTCTTTGGGACTCTCTGGGCTTCCTGGAAGTCTATTTCCTTTGCCAGAATGAGGAGGTCTCCTTCATCATTTTGTCAAATAAGTTTTTAATTTCTTGGTCTTCGTCTTCTCCTTCTGGCACCCCTATGATCTGGATGTTGGAATGTTTAAAGTTGTCCCAGAGGTTCCTAAGCCTCTCCTCATTTTTTTGAACTCTTGTTTCTTCATTCTGTTGTGGTTGGCTGTTTCTTTCTTCTTCTGGTCCACGGTGTTGATCTGAGTCCTGGTTTCTTTCCCTTTACTGTTGATTCCCTGTATATTTTTCTTTATTTCACTTTGCATAGCCTTCACTTTTTCCTCTATTTTGAGACCACACTCAACCATTTCTGTGAGCATCCTAATTACCAGTGTTTTGAGCTTTGCGTCTCATAGGTTGGCTCTCTTTTCCTTGCTTAGTTGTTTTTCTGGAATTTTGATCTGTTCTTTCATTTGGGCCATATTTCTTTGTACTGGCACACCTGTTATGTTGTAAGGGGCAGAGCCTTAGGTATTCACCAGAGAGGGGCAACCCACATTGCTTTGTTGTGGCACTGTATGTGGGTGAGGGTTAGCACTTTGTCACTTCCCCCACTACCCACAAGCAAATTGGGTCCTTCTGGTGCTGATTACCAGATGGGTGGGCTTGTGTACGTTCTAGGACCCCGTGAGTCTCTTCAATGAACTTCCTGTGAGTGTAGGATTTTCTCTCACCACCACAACTCCCATAGATTTTTATAGCCAGAGGTTTTGGAGATTTTATTTCCCCACACTGGAGCCCTGAGTTGTGCAGTCTGTCTTGCTCCCCAGTTGTTCCTCCTGGTAGCAGACTACCCAGTCTGCCAGCTGCCACCTCGCCAGTCCTCGAGCTGAAGCCTTGCCACGTGTCCTCTCACCCTGGCTGCCCATCTCCACCCCTCCTACTGGTCTGGATGAATGTTTCTTCTTTAACTCCTTGGTTGTTGGACTTCCATACAGTTCGATTTTCTGTCAGTTCACATTTTTTTTGTTTTTAAATTTGTTGCTGTACTTTTTTAGTTGTGCAAGGAGGCAATGTATATCTACCTACACCTCCATCTTGGCCAGAAGTCCAGAAATTTTTAGACAGATTTAAAGAACTAAACTGACAGGAACTTATGATATCTGTCCATTAAATTTTAACATTAAAAATAGAAAGGTTATCTGTTCTATCTTCCTCACTCAACCATTAACACCTACTAGCTTCCAGCCCTCCTGGTATAGACCGAGATTGATTAGAAGTTCTTTTCATAATATTTCCTTTAGTTTGGTGCCAACATCCTCCTGGAGCTTATACATGGCCCTGGGATTGTCCGATACTTCTTGTATCTCTGCTTTGACTGCCAACTGTGACTTTGAAATCGTTTCTGTGTCTGCTTACTTTCACAGACTTTATCTGCATAATACTCCATTCATTTCATCACACACAGACATGTTACACTTCTGGGTATCTTTGCTATATCAAATCTTTACTGCTCTTTCTTATCTGAATAAAATCGCTGCCCTGGCTGGTATGGCTCAGCTGGTTGAGTGTTGTCCCACAAAGTCAAAGGTTGCCAGTTCAACTTCCAGTCAGGGCACATGCCTGGGTTGCAGGCCTGGTCCCCGGTTGGGGGCATGTGAGAGGCAACCGATCAATGTTTCTCTCACACACTGATGTTTCTCTCCCTCTCTTTCTTTCTACCTTCCTCTCTCTAAAATAAATACATAATTTTTTTAAATGCTTTATTATTTTCAGTGTATGCCTACCTTCAGTTTTCTCTGGTAAAACTGCCAGCTTGATGTGTAAGCAGTCCCGCTATTTAACAGAAGGCCACGATTTGTGACAAGCGCACAATATAAAATCAAAGACATCATGTCTGTGACACAGGACATTTGGAATAGCAACAGGAAAACAGGGAAATGAGATTTAAGCTGGTTTAGTCACACTTCCATTTCATTTAACTCTTTCCAAGATCAGACTTGTCATTCTGGTGAGGAGGCCCAGGGTGCCCTCCATTGCCGCAGTTGATGGTGGAAACCACACTGGTCTCTCAGTCCGCAGTACCTGTGAGCCACTGTTCACCATGCTGGTTCCAAAAGCCTCAGAGAATTCACTTTATTTTCTGATGCAGCCCACCTGCTGGGGAAGGTATGACCCTGTTTTGAAACACAGAAAAAAAATTCACTGCGGTGGGTGCCTCTTTGGGGAACGCCGGAGTACCCAGGGTCGAAGGAGAAAAGATAGGCTTAATGACCAGTTGGATGACCTTGGGTAAGTCATATCACCTCTCTGTGCCTTTAGAACTCTGACTGGAGAAAGCTCTTTACTCCGTATCTCACAGGTTACTGCAAAAATCAAGTGAGAACACGAATAGGAAAGTATTTCACCAATGCAAAGTGGTGTTATTATTTCAAATAGGGAATTTCCTCTGCAGCACTTTTTCCCCATGTGATTACTGCACAGGTCATGCAGATTATGATGCTGTTTCACCTCCATTCACCCTGTGCCTATTTCAGGCAGAGATTACACCAGAAATGCTGCCGGCATCCATCATTTTTCTTTTCCTTTTAAAGATTGTATTTATTTTTAGCGAGAGGGTGAGTGAGGGGCAAAAAGAGAGGAAGAGAAATGTCAACTTGTGAGAAACATCAATCAGATGCCTCTCACATGCACCCCGACTGGGGGCCAGGCCTGCAACCCAGGCATGTGCCCTGCCTGGGAATCAAACTGGCGACCTTCTGGTTGGCAGACTGGCGCTCAATCCCCTGAGCCACAGCAGCCAGGGCCTTCGTTCTTCTTCTACTGCATCTCTAAGATGCAAACTTCACCATAGTGTGAAATACTGCATAGTAGCTACTTACAAAACTCAGCGTACCTTAAACAGATAAATGTTATAAGCAAGAATTACACTAGAAATATGGGTTCAAAAAGGAGATCAAGTCTAACTAGAAAAAGCTCGTGGAAGGTTACCCCATCGTGCTCCGTAGTTTGGTAATTAGTCATTTCCATTTTTATCCAACGCATCCCATTACATGCTTCAGATGCTTCAAAGACGAGCCCGTATATCACTGTAGCTCCCACGAACCTGGCAGAGAGGACATTGTCAGGGATGAAGTGAACCAACTGAGCACCTGACAGTAAACTCGTAGGTTTTTAACATTTACTTGGGACATGGATATTGAATTTTTAGAGAGAGGGAAAGGGAGAAAGAGAGGGAGAGAAACATCAATGTCATTGAGAAATCTCGATCATTAATCTCACGTACGCCGACTGGAACCGGATGGAACCTCAACCTAGTGGGAATAGAACCCGCAATTTACTGACTTACGGGAAGAAGCTCCAACCAACTGAGCCACGCTGGCTAAGGATAGGCCCAACTCTCCTTAACTCAGCCTTCTATTGCAGGGCTTTCCAGGTAAAAAGTATGCCCGGGAAGGTCCTTGCACCTCCCAAGGAAGGAGCCTTTACTGAGCATGTGCTAAGTACCAGGCACGGGCACTTTCTCCTGTGCACCTAATAGTGTTGGTGGTCCTCACGACTCCTGCCTTTCGCCTACTTTACAGACCAAGATGCTAAGGCTGTCAGAGGCTAAGCTGTTCAGCCTCACATCTAATGAAGCCGCCGCATGTGCACGGGCTGTCAATCTTCGGATCTGCTCGCTTACTTCCCTACCCTCAAGCATGTACCCCAGAGACTCCGCACGCTTGCCCCGCGGGCCCACGTAAATCCAGTAAAACCTAGGGCAAGCCGAGTCGGTATCTGAGCCTGGTCTCTGTCTGAAATGGGTATTGACAAGACTGCCACGTTAAGGTGTTCTCTCACCCAGCAGCTCCCCACAAGATTGAAGGGTCCTTGCCACCCTATCTGTAGCCCCTAGCTTCTTAGGAGAGCCTGCACAGCCTTTGCCCAAGGCTGAGACTCCCCTCGCCTGCATAGCGTTCCCGGGGTCGGGACGCAGATTCTGGGAGACGACGCTTGCGAGGCGGGGCCGGAGCAGAGCGCCCCGGGCGGCGGGGACTGGGCCGGGGGTCCAGCATCCGCGCGGCCGCGCGCGCCGCCGGGACTACGCTTCCCAGCCTGCTCCGCTGCCGCCGCGCTCCTGGGCGCCGCGCCCGCCCGCCCGCCGTCCGGGAGCCGCCTGTTGATCTCCGCGCTCGCCCGGCCACGGCGCCGCCCCTGCTCGTGGCCCCGCTGCCTGGGGGCTGACGGACTGACGGCTCGCACCGCCGGCTGCAGGATGGGCGCACGGACGGGTGAGCGCGCCGAGGGCGGGGAGGGGGCCGGCTGGGGCCAGGCGCTGTCTGCCGCCCGGGTCTGCGGCGCGAGGGCAGCCGCTCCTGCCCTGTGGCTGGAGGATGCTCCGCGGCGTCGGCGCTCGGCCGGCAGGGCGCGGAGAGCGGGGCTACCTCGTGCCTCCTGCGCGGGGCTGCGCCAAGGACAGCTCGGCGTGGGGATGCGCGGGCGGGAGGCGCCTGCGGGGTGCGTGTTCCACGCCCTGCACTGCGGCTCCGCTGCCTCTGCAGCCCGCCGGGCCGCCGCAGGGAGGGCGCGGTCTCCTGTTCTCCCTGGGCTGCGGGGTTGGGTTTTTCCACGCTGGGCTTTGTTCCCCACTTTCTCCTCTCCTGTGAACATTTGACAAGCTCCTGGTACCTAACTAATGCCTCGCGCTGCATCGTTAAAGCGGGAGACGGGGAAGGGTGGGGAAGGGTGGACTCCGGCTTGCATCTTTTTCTAAGACCCCCGGAGCTGTCATCCGCAGGGAGTGTCAGCCTCCGAGTAAGCAGCATTCAGAGAGCGGCCTGATGCAGGTCCTTGAGACCCTTTTATTTTTCCTGGTTAAAGAAAAGGTAGCAAGTGTTCTCTTGAGTCTTCCTAAATTCACCCAGTTGACCTGCAGAAATGAAGCTTGATTTTTTTAAATGCTGTAATAATAATATTAACACAAGTCTTGTAATGGGAATTTTTACTCAAAGTATTCAAAGGTGGGAAGGTGATGCAGGCCAAATGCAAATTAGCAATGAAATGCTACGGCATCATCTTGCCCATTAGACATCCGAATCACGAGGCACTTGGAAAGGCAATGAGAAGACCATCGGAGCAGGTGTTTTTAGGACGGGTCCCTGTCTTAACTCGGCGATTAAGAAGCTGAGGGACTCTGGGCGAGTCTCTTCACCTCCCTGAGCCTCTTGCATGTAAAATGGGACGTTTGGATAAATGATTTCTAAACCTGTGTTCTCCCAAAATTTTCATATTGGAACTGAAGGGATGAGGATGCTCTGTTCAACGGCATCGTGAAGACCCTGATTGCGATAGAGCCAGTGGCTTTACCCTGGAGAGGAGGAAAGATTTTTCCAGGCTTACGCAATCTAATTTTTTAAAAAAACAAAAGTGATTTCCTCTATCTACTCTCTTTAGTCTAACCCAATAAATATGCATTACCACTGTTTTAATTTTCGTCAATTGCTGTAAATTTGTAGGAAATGTGTTGTGTTTGGTTTTGATTTGCTGAAGGTGGAGTGTTGAGATCAGCAGGTAAAGGGAGAAAGAAGCAAATGGCCCCCCAGGGTAGGCTGCAGTCGTCACATGTGGGCAATAGGGCTGTGGGGAGGAAGCCCCAGCAAGAAGTAACCAGAAAGCATGTACTCTGAGGAGAGAGAGGGCTGGGTGCTGATGGGTTTATTTGAATAATAAGTACTACACAATAGAAGGAATGAGAGAACCAGAAAACCAGTGCAGTGCAAACCCTAACATAACCGATTGAGGCAAGGACTCACCCACAGTTACAGCACCTTTGGGTGAGCCCTGACCAGTGTGGCTCAGTCGGTCAGGCACTGTCCAGGTCCCCAGTTCAGTTCCCTGTCAGGGCACCATGCTTGGGTTGCAGGTTCCCTCCCCAGCACGTAGGAGACTCAAACGGTTGATGTTTCTTTCTCAGGTTGATGTTTCTTTCTCACATCAGTGTTTCTCTTCTTCTCTTTCTCCCTCCCTTCCCCCTCTCTAAAAATAAATTAATTAATTAAATCTTTTAAAATTTCTGAGTGAATAGTTGTTAGAGAACAGGATTTTCCCATTTTTTCAAAGCATCTCACCAGAGATTGTCTAGGAAACATGTGCCTTACAGTGAAGAGATGAGCAAGTCATCATCACCCCTGCCTGGTGATCAGGCTTACTAATGCCTAGAATGTAGTCTGTTGAGATGCAGTAAGAAGGTCATAACTTCACCCCAAGAACACTGGAGGAGAGGGGAGCATTATAGGTTAAAATACTCAAGTGATGTAAGAGCCAGTTGGGGTGTGTGAACGTTGGATCCTAGATCAGAAAAAAAAAAAATAGCTGTAAAAGATGATTTGGGACAATTGGGAAACATTGAATAGGTCCTGGATATTAGATGATATTATGGAATCACTTTGAATTTTCTTAGGTGCAGTAGTGGTACTGTGGCTACGTAGGCCACTGTCCTTAATCTTTCAAGATTGTGTCTTAGAGGCAACATGTCTTGACATCTGCAGCTTTCAGCTGGTTCAGGAAATAAATGTAAGAGTCGGGGAGCAAGCTCAGAAATACAGTGAAGTGATGACATTTGGTGAATCAAAGACAGTGGTGTACAAGTGCTTATTGTATTATTCTTTTAACTTTTTGTAGATTGAAATGTTTTAAATTAAGAAATTGGGAGATACCAATAAAATCAATAAGTAAATAAAGAGAAAGCATTGTAGAGGACAGGGTGGCTGGTGACGGCTGCAGTGAGTCTGTGGCGAACTCACAGCTGGGTCCCTTTCTTGGTTCACTTTGGCTACTGTGAATCATTTTCTTAGGATACCCATCTCCTAACTGTAACCTCAAAGTATTCCTAATTACCAAACCTTAGAAATTCCAGCCCTACCCAAGAACCTTCTGGAAAGCACTGCCCCTTTCATCCCTATGATCAAGATCTGTGTAAATGCAGGAGGCTCCAGGCGGTTGTTCTTTTTCTTTTTAGTTAGGGAAGTGTTGGAGAAAGAACAGGTCCAACTTTTTGACAGAACAGAAGATGTAGGGTTTCCTCTCATTCCCTTTATTTGTAAGTCACATGCAACCAAATGTTTCCTTACAGGCTGTAAGTGGTTCAAAAAGATGCGTAGAAGGCATGTGCGAAAGAGACTTTCTATTTCCAGAACAAGAAAACAAAAATAACTCTTGATAATGGTATACAGAACCTTTTGCTACAAGAATGTTTTTGCTATCCCTGAAATACACATACATGTAATACCGCTTCTATGTTTTGCCCTCCTGTTTTGGCATCAGGACTACCCTGTCTCTTTCATGTCTGTTGCCAGTATTCTGGATTCCTCCGGTGACAGCTGAGCAGAGGGGGAATGAGAAGGTGAGCTCGAGGACTGTGGATAACAGGAGTTCATGAAGCAGAGTACAAGGCTAGTCATGCCAAGCCTGGACATAAGGAGTAAGAAGCAAATCTCCAGCCCTAAGGAAAAACCAGAGGCCTCTCATCAGAATGGTTGGAGAGGTCTAGGGTCTAGGGAGCCAGGCTGCTGTTCAACAGGTTGCGTATATGCAAGGACAGCCATCTCTGTTGTATACTGCTGACAGCCATTCTGTCTGGGCAGTGCCTGTTGCAAACCAGTTGCTAAATATTTTGCCTATCATCTTGTTAAGCATTTGTGAGTCACAATACCTATAAGTTATAACAAAGCATTGGTCAAAATCTGGGATACAGATGCCAGAGAACGAGGCAAGATAGATGGATCAAAAACTGCATAAGCAGACAGAAGCCAGGAGGGTACATGAGTTGAAAGATAAATGTAGGGAATCCATCGTGCTAGTCAGGAAGTGAAAAGCTCATAACTTCCTAAAGGCAAGGTGAGAGGAGATGGGTAGCATCAATAGGCAGTTAAAAACTATCCCTGGCTGGTATGGCTCAATGGATTGAGCACCATACTGTGACCCAAAGGGTCACTGGTTTGATTCCCAGTCAGGGCACATGCCTGGGTTGCAGGCCAGGTCCCCAGTAAGGAGTGCCCAAGAGGCAACCACACATTGATGTTTCTCTCCCTCTCTTTCCCTCTCTAAAAAATCTTTTTTAAAAAACGAAGCTAAAAGACACAGATACCCAAGTGGAAGGCAAGGAGGTAAACAGAAACAGGGACTCCTGGGAAAACAGAGAATAGGGCTGGACAAAGGGAAAAGGAAACAGGAAGTAGAACATGACAAGAGAATTAGAAATCAGATGGCAGTCTGGGCAGACAGTAAGACTTCCATGCTAAAGAGCTTCTGCTCCAGGCCAGGAGGCTTCTTGACTACTTCTTGCCCTACTTCTTGCCCAGGTGGAAACCAATCTCATAATTTTGAAAGCCCACTTATGGTGGCTTGCTACACTGACTCAGGGCTCTTATAGGGTTCTGCCTCTCTATGTTAACAGATAATGACAGGAATAACAGGAGGAACAAATACCCCAAATAGGAGATTATGCCCTGACCAAGGACAAACGAGAAGTGGCTTTGACTGAGGGTTTGCATGTGGTAGGCACTGAACCCAGTACATACATTCTCACACTCAGCATCCCCTCCACCCTCTGAGATAAGTACTGGCTTTTTGCCCCCTTTGCAGAGGAAGGAACAAGGCCTGGAGAGGTGGTCACCCACTCATGGGTCTGTAACCATTAGAGCAAGGGCTGTTTGACTCCAGGGCTCATACTTTTAGTCTTCTGTGTTCTGAACCTGGAGAGGGATGGTCGCTAGTGGGCACATAGTTTTAAAAGGAGACTTTTCCAGCACAGTTTGAGCTATGCCAACTTTTGTGTCATAAGATTGGCAAGTTAAGAACAAGCAGTCTCAGATACAGACTCTCCGGTCTGGTAAGATCTGTTCCTCATTCCCTCCAGCTTATTCCCTCCAATTGCCTTGTCACATGTTTGCCTGAAACCCTTCCTTATTCCAACCTAGTCTCTGTCCTTTATCTCCTGCAAGAATTTTATGTAATATGACAGAAGACATTCGGTTGTTTAAAAAGAAGCGGACTTGACTGACCATGCCATCCTCTAATAGCTAGATTCCAAAGTATAGCTATGTGTTCTGTACACATCTTTATATTTACCCACAGCTAGAAAGGAATTAAATATAGAAGATCAATTCAAGTTTCATTGGAGGAAATGTTGATATGCTGATTTTATTCTGCTTCATTTGTTTTAGAAAATGTAGATTTTGCTCTAATAAAAATTGGCCCTTGTAAAAATTATTATGAGATATTGAAGATATGGGATAAAGAATAACAACTTCTCACTTACTGACTGCCCCCACTTGGGATTAAATCATCACCAGTACAGTTGGACCCAAGTCCCCCCTCTCCCCTCCCATTGTGGTCCATCCTCTCCATGAGTAAGTAGTCCGTTGCATCCTTCCTAGATAGGTATGCACTCAGAAGCAATTGGTGGCACTGTTTTTACCCATTTAAAAAACTTTTCGCTAGGTTTCTACAAGTAGTTTTTGTTTACTCTTTTGTAAAAATTTCTCCCAGGTTTTGATTGCGCTGCTTGTTTTGGCTTTGGTTCTAAGTCTTTGCATACAGGCAGGGCCAAAGGTCGGGTACTCGGTGTTGTATCTGATTTTCCTTTTTCATACCACAGTTGCCACAAAGAACGTAGTGGAAAGAGAAGCAAAGAAAGCCACTCTCCTTGATTTCCTTCTCAGGGCTTATATCTTTGGATAATATAAAGAGTTATTTGAGGGTCCAGGTCATCCTTCCTTCGGCTCAAGTCCCTACTCCCGGTTTCCATTTTCCTGACTGGCTCGGGGTGTGTGCCCACCTGTGCTCCTGAAGCCTTATCTGGCCTCGCTTCATTCCAGTGTGCACGTTAGTATCTTGTTGCCTGTTGAGCACTTGCCATGGGACAGACAATCTTCCGGAGGTGAGGCTGTGGCAGTGCTTTGCAAACTTTCCACTGCGGCATCACTAACAGGGAGAGGACAAGTGTGAACCCTTCTGGGCCCTGGGTGGGGCTAAAGCAGGCCAGCCATGAGCCAGAAATTTGCAACTTTATTTTAAAAGCTATGTTCTTCTTCATAGTATATCTGTATTTGTTATTAAAAAATAATAACTAGCTTTTCCCCAAATCTTCAACTCTAAGTGGTACTCCAGGAGGATGCATGCACCTTTTATTTTTTCTCCTCTGTCTTGGAGATGCTCCTGGTTCATTGGCACAACATACGCGTTTGTTTCACCGGGTAGTTACATAGTATTAACGTGTTATTGTAACTGTTTAATTAATGTGTCTCTCACTCTAAACCATAAGCTCAGTTGGGGCACAGGATATCATCTGTTTTGTTTACTCCAATTGCCCCAGCAGTGTCTGGAAATATGGGCTTTCAATAGATATTTGTTGAATAAATACAGAAACCTGAGCTGGAGAAGGAATGTAAAGAATTTTGACATCATCCCCGTCCCCTGAGAGTTTGTGATGTAGTTGGAGAGAGAACCATATAGGTAACCTACATGAAAAGATAATGGAAGAGCAAGGGGTGAACAGCACATTGTTAACAGGTAATTCAAATCAAGGAAGCAGAGCAACTTCTGTGGGCTTAGATAGCCTCAGAAAATTCCGGGACAGAGCATGAGGCGGTGGGCATAGTGGAATGAGCTCCAGGCCAGTGGGTCACTTCGCCTCTCTGAGCTCATTTCCTTCATCTGACGGTTGCTGCACAGTATTTGTTGGATGCCTACTCTGGTTCAAGACCGTGCTGAGAGCCAGGATTATAACAGTGACTAAAATCGATACAGTCCCCACCCTCACAGAGATTAGCAAGGAAGACAAAGATAAAATACGCAATTGCAATGAAGTCCAGGAAAGCTGTGATCAAGGGGTGTGCCATGGGGGTGGGGAGAGCAAGGCTTTCTGAGGAGTTGAAGCTTACATTGAGGCTGGAAGACACTCGAGTAACACAGCAGTGAGCTGGAGGAGCGGGTGAGAGTGCTATGAGCAGAGGGAGCAACATAAGGCATGATCCAGGAACTGGAAGTGGTCCAGGAGGCTGGAGCCAGGAGGAGATGGAGGGAGTGCCGTGCAGGATGAGGCTGGTGAGGATGACAGAGGCCAGACTGTGAATTCGAACTGTCCTCAAGGCAATGGGAAGCCTCTGGAGAATTTTAAGTAACTAGAGCAGAGTTGTTCAAAAAGATCACTGTGGTCATCTGTATGGTGAATGGATTGAAAGGGGGTAAGAGGGATGGGGTAGTGCAGTAGAGTGAAGTAGGTGGAGTCTTAACAGGTTTAGGCAAAGACAGGATTTGGTGATTGATGGCTAAAGAGGAGATAAGGAAGAGGTGCAAGAATGGCTCCCCCAGGCCCTGGCCAGGTAGCTCCGTTGGTTAGAGGGATGTCCTGATACACCAAGGTCACGTGTTCAATCCATAGTCAGGGCACATACAAGAAGCAACCAGTGAATACATAAATAATTGGAACAACAAATCGACGTTTCTCTTTCTCCCTCTCTCTTTCCCCCACCCCCTCTCTAAAATCACTAAGTAAAAATTTTTAAAAAGACAGAGAATGGCTCCCTAGTTTCTGGGCCAGCTTCCTGAAACGAGAAACCGTAGGGGAGGAGAAGCCATAGGAGAGGCCGTTTGGAAGGAAAGATGACGGGAATGCTTCTGACATGTGAGGGGCCTGAGGCTGCCAAGCAGAGGTGCTGGTTCGGCAGATGGAAATATATAAATCTGGTCCAAAACAAAGATAGAGATTTGGGGACCTTTGGGGTATGGATAATAATTAAAATTTTGGAGGAGATGAATTCCCCCAAGGAAAATGTGGAGTGTGAGAAAAGCTCTAAGACAGGACCGTGCAGCCTGCCAGTGTTTAAGGCAGAGGAAGAGGAACTGTCAGAACAGATCAAGATGGAGAGAGGAGGAGAAAAACCATCCATGTCACTGGACTGGATGATCTCTAAGGCCTCAGTCAGCTCCGACAGTCTGTGGTCATCACGGGGCTGGAATCTGAGCCAGGTCTCAAAAGCAGAGCACATGGCTTATTCATGAGAACAAAGAAGGGAATTCCAAGTAATATTACTATATCAGCCAAGGTCCCAATAAGAAACAGAGGACACACGCAAACTGAATAATTGGAAGGAATTTTAATAAAGAGGCTATTTATAAAGATGTAGGGAGGGTCTGAGGAATGCAATAAGGCAGAAATCTGGCCCTAGCCACAGAGAGACCCTTCACCACCCTCAAGGACTGAAATCAACAAGGGGAATGCAGCTGTACAGAGAAGGCTGCCTGATAGGAAATGTGGCCTCCGGACCCATCTCCCTCTCCTCTACACCTGCCCTCCAGTTTCCTGCTAGTGCCTCCTATTGGCCAAACAGAAGCCAGACAGGAAGGGAGCCCACTGATGCAGTGTAAACACATCATCTTCCTGGGGCACAGAGCAGGGTGGGGAGTGAATGTGGAAGGGCACGCAAGATATCCCGAACATTTATGTTGGAAAATTGAAGTGTACAGATGAGAGGGTATATTAGTTTCCTATTGCCACTGTCACAAATTTGGTGGCTTAAAACAACACAAATTTATTATCTTACAGTTTTAGGAGTTAGAAGTCCAAAGCAGGCTTCATTGGGTTAAAACCAATGCCTCCCTTTCTGAAGGCTCTGGGGAAGAATCCACTTCCTTGCCTTTTCCAGCTTCTGGAGCCCACACACATTTCTTGGCTCTCAACTCCTTCCTGCATCTTCAAAGTAATTGCATCACTCTTAACCTCTGCCTCTGTGGTCACATCTTGTTCTCCGACTCTTCTGCTTTCCTCTTTCCTCTGTTAGGAGCCCCTGTGATTAATTGGGCCCACCCAGATAATCCAGGATAATGTCCCTATTTTAAAATCTTTGATTTAATTACACTGGTCGCTTTGCCATGTAAAGTATATCCCCAGGTTCTGGGGATTAGGACGGGACATCTTTAGCGGGCTGTTATTCTGCCTGCCACACAGAGTGAATAAACCATTTTGACTAGATTGGAGGGCTGCCTAGGAAAGTAATGAAAAAAGAAAACAGGAAGTGCAGATCAAAGCCACATTACAGGAATTTTGGATGCTAGACTGTCTGAATTTTAATCTGTAGACAATAGGGAGCCACTAGAAGTCCTTCACCAGGGTAGTGGCTTATTAGCGCTGTTAAGAAAGATGATCTGATCGTGGTGATCTGGGTGGCTTGGAGGGAAGAACAGAAACCTTTCAAGATGCAATTAGAGTAGTCCAGGCCCAGAAGAACAAAAGTCTGAAACAAGAGTGACAGGAAGGGATGGTGTGGAAAGTACTGCGCAGGAAGATTCTACAAGAGGTGCCAACCAACTAGACCTGGAATGAAGGGGAGGAATCTGAGCTTTGGAAGTGACTGACTGGTAAATTGATGATGTGATCTAGATTTCTAGAACATCAGGAGAGCAAATTTGTTTCAGGGGAAGATGAGGAGTCGGGGTATACTGGTAGAGTCCTGGAATAGAAATACAAATAGAATCTTATCAACTCTGGATACCATCGATTGTAAAACACACCAGTATTTTATGTACCACTAAGAAAAAATTAAAATGTGGCACATGCCTTTTTAAATATATAATTTTTGCTTTATTGAAAGAGCTGTTTTGGACTTAACAGATTTTTGATGTCTTTGAATTGACATAGAACAAACTGCACATATTTAAACTGTACCGTTTGATGGGTTCTGACCTATGCGTGCCCCTGTGAAACTATGACCATAATCGGGGTAATGAACATGCGCATAACCCCCAAGTTTCCTCATGCTCCTGGCAGTCCCTCCCTCTGTCTCTCTGATCGGTAAGCAACTGCTAATTTACTTTCTGTCATGTAGACCAGTTTACATTTTCTAGAATTTTAGGTCAGTGGAATTATACCATGTATATTCTTTTTGGTCTGGCTCCTTTCATTCGGTATAATTATTTTGGGGTTCATCTATGTCAATGTGTGTATCAATAGTTCATTTGTTTTTATTTCTGCGTAGCTTCCACAATTTGTTTACCCATCCGCTTGCTGATGATTATTTAGGTTGTTTACAGTTTTTGGCTAATACAAATAAAGCTGCTATGAATATATATAGATTTTTAAAAGAACATTCCTATACATACATAAAAAGGGAAAATGCAAGTGAAATGAATTGATTGATATTCTTAAACATCTTTATGCTCAGATTTCAACTTTTTGAATCATTTTTTGACTCATAGTCATCTGCATCTGGCTGTTTTTGACACAGTGCCACCTCTGTGCCATCAAGAATGATATTTTTATAAAAGTTGTTGAGATTGGCTCTTAAACCATTCTGTAATTATACAGACCTGGCCTAATCGGGACCTTCCTTTGGGAATGTTGCTAAGTACACCTGCGTCACCACCTCACCCACTCCCTCCTCACTAGATTTATAAGGAATCCCTGGGATTTTTTTCCAAATCCTTGATACCTATTCTGCTAGTTTTGAAGCAGGTGCTTTTGATATTTTTGTCTGTCTAGGTAGTGACAAGTGCATCTGGACTGCTGCTATATCAGTGGTTATTGTAGGGCCATCAATGTTAAGACACACCTTAATTTAGGAATGTTAAATGTGGGAAACTGCACAGCTTAAAATCCGTGAGGGCCCTGGCTGGTGTGGCTCAGTGGATTGAGTACCAGCCTGCGAACCAAGGGGTTCGATTCCCAGTCAGGGCACGCGCCTGGGTTGTGGGACGGGTCCCCAGTGGGAGGCACATGAGAGGCAACCACACATTGATGATTCTCTCCCTCCCCTTCTCCCTCCCTTGCCCTCTCTAAAATAAATAAATAGAATCTTTAAATTTTTTTAATAAAAAAAATAAAATCCGTTAGGTAGGGTAGTTCAACCAGTTCATTCATTTGACGGCTAAGCACCTGGTAGACTGAGATCCTTGTCCAGAGCCACAGTAAATGGGTGCTAGCTGGGACCAGAGCAAGGTGTAGAAGATCAGTTGCTTCCTCTGACTTGAGTGGGATGGGTTTTGCTTTGTTTTTACTGGAATAGAGCAATTGAAGCAAAAAGAAGGTAGGCTGATGAAAAGGAGAGCTACATTATGTACAGAAGTGACACATAAATAGAAAACCACAACTTGGATATGGTGAGCAGTTGAATTCATAAGGGGAAAGGAACGGCGTTCTTTACCTGCCAACCCAGTTTTCATTCTTACTGTTTGAATTACCTTGTTCAAAACAGGGCTTCTCAGGTCATTTCTCTACTTCAAAAGTTGGCAGTGGCTCCTGATCTCCCAACAGAATAAAGCCCAGGTTCCCTGACAAGGCACGTAAGGAAGGCTCTTCACAGACGTCTTCTGTGCCTCTAGTTCCTTCCTCTCTCCCCCTCGTGACCCTCCCCTCTAGAAATACCAAGTGCCCGTGTACTCGCCGACACGTCATGCGCTCTCGCATCTTTGTGCCTCTGTTTGCGCTGATCCTTTTCCCTAAGAATGACCCTTCCCCACTCATGTCTACCTTATGACCTTTTCCTTCAACCGCAAACTCAACCTCTTTTTCACAGTGTCCCCTCAAACCCTAGATGCCCTCATCCAGCAATTATGTCCTCATGTGCTTTAAACCTACTTTATACATTATTTCTATTATAACACTTACCAAGTGGTATTATCCTATCTGTGGGTCTCACTGAGCCACAATCTCCTCATTGAGCTTTGCATTCCTGTTTTCTAGAACTCTGCCTGGCAATTAGTAGGTATGCAGCAAATATTAATTGCCTTGAAAGATCTGATTGATACTAATACCTCCTAAGGATAAACAATCGGTTGAGCACACTGTTATTTCCTGAATGCAATATTATCTTTCTAGGGACTGCCTGTAAAATCTTCCACAAAAAAAAGAAGGAATTGAGTAAAATCTTCATTGTGAGTGGAGGTTTAGGGGTGAGGTGGTATAAAGAGAGGGGATTGAAAGGAAAACGGTCTAGAGGTGTAAAGAATTAAGCAGGGTAGCCCAGGAAACAACAAGGAAATGAGACTGAAGAGAAAATGGGGAGAGGAAAGAAGAAAAGAGAGGAGAGAAGTGGAGAGGCCATCATGCAGCCAAGATTTTAGAATCTTAGTTTAATGGCAGGGGAGTTACTGGACAATGCTTCCTCACATGGACGTTCCAAACTCTCTTTCCTGAATGAACCCCATTTTGTATTCTTCCCATCACTCCGTCTCTGAAAAGACACAAGTGTGCTTCTCACAACTGCCTTACAATCAGTGCATTGTTCCTCACTGTGTGCTGTGGAAAGCTGGAGGAGGCAGAGTCAGTAGTACGCTGGGGAAGCACTCACTACGCTGGGAATCAGAAGGCCCGGCACATCCCCGTCCTGACGCCTCAAGCAAGGTGCTTTGCTGCCCTTCATCTCAGAATAAAACGGGTTATTACTGTCCGTCCAGGCTTTCTTTCCAGGTTGTTGTTAAGATCAAGTAGGTAAAATACTATATATGAAAACACTCTGTGAAGTGGTCAGCTTGCTCTGCAAATGAAGGTTATGTTACCTTTTTTTGTTGAATTAATCATCCAGTAGGGAGACTCCCACTGGCCCGGTCTCCTGTTTATAAGTCCTGTTTACAGAAAGGAGATAACGGTGTTTCTTTCTTATTAGGGCTGTTCTGAAGTCTCAGGAAGCTGGCCCGTTTAACTGTTCATGGCCCGTGCAAAAGGCATATAAGAAACCATGGCACTCCCTTTTCAAAAAGAGTTGGAGAAATACAAGAACATCGATGAAGATGAGCTTCTTGGCAAACTCTCGGAAGAGGAACTGAAACACTTGGAAAATGTTCTCGATGACCTAGATCCCGAGGTTAGTGGCCTGGAACTAAGCCGTGTGGTTAGTGATGATGGTCTGGGATAAGTGACATGGCATGGTCCTTACACAGTAGTGTAGAAATGCCTTAGCTTCAAATGCAAGTTCTGTGCTCTTCCCTGATTGGTTCTGAGTTGCTTATTTCTACAAATTTATGGAGAACCTCAATAACAACATTTTTAATAGGTTATGGCAAATGTATTTCTCAAAAAACAGCTTAATGTAAATAAGGAAAAAATAGATTCCATTGGTTGGCAAAAGGCCGGTCTGACTGGGGAAAAGGAAAGGTAAGAGAGAAAGGGGCAGGTGTTACCGAATTTCTTCTATGAGTCACACATCCTGCTGACCGCAAAAGCCCGTTGGGTAAATTGTGTCATCACCGTTTCAGACATGAGGGGACAAACTAGAAGTAATTTACCTAAGACCTCATACTAGTAAATGTCAGAGATTTTATTTAAACCTGGTCTTTAACCCCAAAGGCAGATCTTTTTTCTATCTCATTTCTTTAAAATATGTAAATAACTTGAAATCTATGGTGATCCAACAACAATAGGTAGATTAGAATAACTGTAACCATAATATCAAGTACATTGAAGTGGAGATTTTAATATTTTTGTGAGCTCTTAAAACGGTAAGTATTGGGTTGGCCAAAAAGTTCGTTTACTTTTTTTCTGTAAAATAAAAGGCACATTTTTCATTTTCATCAATAACTTTATTGATTTGGGTAGTTTCAGTATGTCAGCCATCTCCTGCTCTTGGTGTCTAGTGGGTGGAGGCCAGGGGTGCTGCTAAACATCTTCCAAAGCATCAGACAGCCCCACAGCAAAGAATTATTTGGCCAAAATGTCAATAGTACCGAGAAATTTCGCAAACCACTTTTGACACATTCGATCAGTCACAGCACCTTCTCCAAACACTGCACAAATCTTTTCTTCCATTTCAGTTGCATTTTTACCTTTCTTGAAATAATATAGCATAATATGCTGAAAATGTTGCCTGTCTTTTCCATCTTCAGTATTAAAATGGCTGCACAAAAATTCACCAGTTTTGATAAGGTTTTTTTTTTAATGCATGCTGATATGATGGCTGTCACAATACAATCTAACAAAATTGTTTCGAATGAAGTTAAAGGAAACAAAGCACCACTAGAACCATTGTATGGAAAAAACGTAACGGACTTTTTGGCCAACCCGATGACTTATTATCGTGCTTGTTTAACAAGCACTTTCTTCAGCCTTGCTGCTATTATCTTAAACTTAGAATCAGAGGCCTCCAAATAATGATTTTCCTGTAAATGAAAATGGCACTGAAATTATTATTATGGTATTCTGATATGCCAGATACTTTGATATTGTATTTACTTTTAAAAACGTAAGTATTCTGTTTGTTTATTATTTATTTATTTTTTAAGCCTCACCTGAGGACATGCTTATTGATTTTAGAGAGAAGGGAAGGGATAGATAGAGAGGGAGAGAAACATCGGTCGGTTGCTTCTTATATGTCCCCTGACCAGGGACCAAACCCACAACTTAGGCATGTGCTCTGACCACAGATCGAACCTGTGACCTTATGGTTCACAGGACAACACTCTAACCAACTGAGCCACACTGGCGAGGGCTGTTTGTAGTCTTCTCACTTAAGGAAGGAATCTCTAAGCTTGTCAAGCAGGTATCAACATATACTATAATATTCACTTTAAGTGCTTAGATGTTTCCCCAGGAGAGGGGTTCGAAATCAGGGAATGCAGCAATATTGGCTCCTCTGCAGAATCTCCATATGCCTGCCTGGGAGCACCTTGGGTGCAGTTCTGGCCAAACGTAGTGGGACCTGTGAAGCTGTGCAGGGAGGCCAGCCTCTTGCCAGCACATGTTAGGAGGCAGCTGCAGAAGACCCAGAGGCTGCTCCAGCCGTCGGTATTCTGCCTGCGTGTGTTGGGGGCCCTCCTCTCAGCACAGGATATTAGAGCAAGCAGGGTGTCAGATGTGCTGGAGACCCCCGCCCTCACTCACACCCATACCCCCACACCTCTACACAGGTATCCTTCTCTGTGCTTCCCCCATGTACAGCGGGGGAGGGCGGGTAACAAAGTATCAGTTGGGCAGACACCTTCCTTCCGGCTCACACCTCTGTCTTTGAATCAGAGTGCCCTGCTACCGGCTGGATTCCGACAGAAAGACCAGACTCAGAAAGCAGCCACCGGCCCATTTGACCGCGAGCATCTCCTCATGTATCTGGAGAAGGAGGCTTTGGAACAGAAAGACAGGGAAGACTTTGTGCCCTTCACTGGAGAAAAGAAAGGTAAGGACCTCAGATGGCACATCTTGGGGCAAAGGTACTCCTAATGTATTGTCATGGAAGATCAAGCGAGGGAACTGACATAGGAATGGGGAATACGCCCATGAATTGGATTCGCTATTAAAAAGAATGAAGGCTGATGGATACATGTCAGTGTAGACATTTGTCTGGACCCATAGAATGTCCACCACCAAGAGTGCACTCTAATGTAAACTAGAAGCTTTGAATGCTGATGATGTCAGTGTAGGTTCATTGATGGTAACAACTGTACCACTCTGCTGTGGGATATTGACAGAGGAGCTTGTCAGTGTGGGGACAGGGGGTATATGGGAACTCCCGATAGCTTCCTCTCTGAACCTAAAAACTGCTCCCCACCCTGGCTGGGTGGCTCAGTTAGTTGGAGCATCATCCCATGCACCAAAAGGTTGTAGGTTTGATTCCCAGTCAGGGCACATACTTAGGTTGCAGGTCCAATTGCTGGTCTGGGAGCATATAGGAAGCAACTGATCAATGTTTCTCTCTCACATCAATGTCTCTCTCTCTGTCTCTCTCTGTCTCTATCTCTCTCTACACACACACACACACACACACACACACATAATCAATAAACGTAGGTTTGGGCGAGGATTAGAAAATAATAATAAAAAAAAATTCTTAAACTGCTCCCCAAAATAAACTATCCTAACTAAATAAAAAAGAATCATGGAGGCAAATTAAATGAATGCTCAGAGTGTGATGGTACTCAAATTAGTTCTGTTAAAAAAAAAATCCTAACTCCCAAAGAAAAAGTTTTGGAAATATGAGTAGCATGGTACTTGAAAGAGGGTCCCATAGGCATGAGTGGTTTATCTTAGCCCGGTGCTTCACCTGCTGCCGAAGTCTACTCCGTGTCTAGGCATTGGCTCTGTTCCTTTAGATGCTACCATTAGAGGCCAGTGCAATCAATCACTCATTCAGCCAGCATTTACCTCCCCTGTGCAGAGCCAAGTGCCAGGTGCTAGGACCACAGTGAGTAACTCCCTGCCCTGGGAAGGCTCTGAGACAAAATTCTGAGCTCTCTCTGCACTAGGAGTGAGCTCAGAATTAAGACATGAAAATCCTCCTTCGCTGTCGATGCTGAGCCCCTTTGGAAGAAGTGGATCCAGTTGCCTGTCCAGATTCTTCAGCTGTAGATAGCAACTGGGCCCACAGGCACTAATGAGATCACTGATAACCTCATGCCAACCTCAGTCTTTTTGAAACACAAATCAGATCATGTCCCTTCCCTGCTTAAAGCCCCATATCCTTACTATGGTCCTCAGTGCTGGAAGAGTTCGCCCTGCCCACCTCTCTGAGTACCTTCCCTCACTAAGCCTCAGCCCCAGTATCTCCACTCAGTTCTCCAAAGCTGCTGAGTTTTTTCCTATCTCAGGATTCCTTGTGGCTCTTCCCTCCGACCCACATCCCCTTTATGTACCTTCTAAGTCTTAGATTGCATGTGCGGGCCTCCAGCTTTCTCTGACCTCTCTAAAACAGACCCCTTCTTTCTGCCTCGTCACACGTTTACTGCTGTCACAGCACTGTGACGGTGTTTATTTTGGGTTTTGTGTACTTTCCACATCAGATTGAGACCTCCACAGTGTGGCTGTGTCTCTCTGGCATCCTGGCACAGGGGTGGCACAGGGGTGGCACTCGATAAATGTGGATTCGAACAAATGCCATCTCTGAGCTTCTGTGTCACGGCTGCAGGGGTAGGAACACAGCTCCCCGCCTGCATGAGTCACAGTGGCACTGCCTCCCTGTACACAGCACCCGGCCTCTCCTCTGAGCCATGCATCTTTCATGTATCACGCACCATTGATGATGTCATCTTACTAAGTAAAGTTGAACAGTGACAAACTGGGCAAGTAACCAAGGATTGCCATCGAAATATGGAGCTCTTTCTATGGCAGCATGGTTGCTATGGGGTTAATTTAATTGTGAAAGAAAAAACAAATTATAATGTCAAATTTCCAATAAAATTCCAGTTAACGTTAGGGTAGTGACAGAATAATAGAGGAAAGCTGTTGTCTTCTGTTCTCAGAGTAGAGGTCTGACGAGCCACTGTGGGCCATTCCCTCTCCATGTAGGTTAACCTGCAGATGGCTCACAGGGGCATTAGGAGTGCAGCGCAGTCTGGGTAATAAATGGGGATATGAAAAGGGTATGCACTGCACAGGCAGCTTAGAAGAAGCAACACAACTGAGCAAAATGAGCAGAGAACAAGTGTGCCGAACAGAGCGGAAGGCTGCGGCCAAGGAGTCTGCAGGGCCCCAGGAGGGAACAGTGGGTGGATGCTCTGGAAGCCGTGGGAGGCTGTCGTGAAGGCCACACAACCTCGGTTCTAGAAGCCGTGTGCCCTGGGCCCTCAGTTCCCGGGCTACAGTTGCCTCTCCACTGTAGCTTTATTCATTCAGAACTTGTTACTGGGTCGGACCCCAGGGAAGGCATGTGCAGCAGCAGTTGTCCCAAATCCTGATAGTTGTGGCCCATCTGCACAACTAGTGTTCAGAGTAATCTTAAACAGAACCAGGAATTAGGAACTTAGAAGTCCTAGTTTCTACTCTGGACCCAAGATCATCTGAACCAAGAAATAAAATGCTTCAGGCTACAGATCCTACGAAAATTAAGTCTGGATAAGCCCCTGTGTCTGAGATATCGATTACTTGATTTTTTTTCCCTTTTCTATCTTCTGGCCATTCTCCTATTTTTGTTTCCCAGTGTGTTTTCTTTATTTCTGGGAAATATGGCTGCTTATATGATGGTCAAAGGTAGAGAGACCTGTGGCCAGGATACCCTAGCCTGAGCCACAAGGAGTGGGGCCTCTTTGGGGTGCCTAGTTCTGCCTGGCTCCTGTTTCCTTACCCAACCATTTGAAGATCTGGTGAACCATCAGGAAATATGCAGCCCCTGTGACCAGGACCTGTCCTGGAGCGTTTTCATGAGGGAGGGGTACCGACTTTGGGTTTGACCCTTTCCTTTCCCATGGGTGTGGGGAAGGCCAGACTAGCCAAGGAGACCTGGAAGGAACTTGGGTCCCAGTTGGCTGAAGCTGGAGCCAGCTGTCTGTTCTACCCACGGCAACAAAGAGGAGAATTAAAGGGGCGAGTCTTTAGGGAACTCTAGAGATTGAAGTGGAGGAGACCAATTTCAGAGATCATGCCAAGAAGTAAAAGAGAAACCAAGATTCCAAGCCAGGAGGAGCTGGAAAGACCATGAGCAGGGCTGGGTTGCTCTGGTGGCCCCAGAGTGTCTTGGCTTCACCTTTATAAGCCTGCGTGGGATGTGGGTGTGCTGGGGTGGCTGGAAGTCAGGTTGAGGGAGTGTGCTGTCCTCCCAGCAATGTGACTGTAAATCCAGAGGTTGAGCTGGGGGTTGGGGGGGGGGGCAGATATCAGCACATTCAGAAGTGAGTGGGGGCCAAAGAAATGCAATCTAACTGACAGCACGAGGTGGGAGGTGGTGGCAGAGGATGGGTGCATGGGCAGCACAGAGTGCCTGTTGCTCAGACCTCCACGTCTCTGAGTATGACAGCCCTGATTTTCTCTTTTAAATCAGGCTTGCTTTGGTACGTACTAGACAGGCAGCTGTATCCCCAGGTCACTTCCTGGTCAGGTGTTCCTAGTTGTAGCATCCTACTGGTCTACAGTCTCAGTTGGTAAGAGGAAAACTCTGGATGATCACCAGTGTGTTTCTCAGGAATCCCCAGGGCTGTGTGGATGAATCTGGCCCGAATATTTGCAAGGTCCAAGACAAGAACACAAGTAGAAGCCCATGTGCCATTTTTCTTACAAATATTTAAAAGTTAAACTATAAAAATATGTTATATCCTCATACAAATATATCTAGGCCAGTACTCTTGGACTTCCAGGAGTCCCACACAGGAATGTCTGTCCAGTGCTAGGACCTCGGGCACATGGCTGACACCTCAGCCTACATATCCAAGCTTCATTCATACCTGCCCACAAGCAGCCTCCCCTTGGGCGGGGGGTATGCATCCTAGCAGTGTGACGTGCTTTCTGGAGGGTGGGCGTGGAGGAGGGATTGATGCAGGCCCTGGAAGCAGGCTCAGGGCCCTTTAGGCAAAGAATTCCATGGTTGCAGGTGCCTTAGGTGTGGTCCAGCAGGCAGCCTCTATTCTGGGTGGGAATGCCACTTTGTCTCATGACTCTTTCCTGGGTGGGGCAGAAGCAGTGTGTGGCGGGGCAGGGGCAGGGGGGTGGGGGCCGGGAGGATGGAGGGTGCAGCCAAAGGAGACCAGAGTTGGGCCCTTTAAAGTGTGGAGTCCATGGCAGGGCCGCCTTGCCCAGGTCTAAGGGCAGTGCCGCTAATGGATGGGAGGGAGGGAGGGAGGCAGAGGCCATTTCTCTCCCTCAAATGTGTTTGAGGACTGCAGACTCCTTGGCTCTCAGTGTTGCAGGATACAGGATTCCCCCTCTGACCTTCCTTCCTTCCCCTTGTGGACTATTGGTATCGATACTGGCATCATCGCAGCCATCAAGGACTCCCGGTTGGATGTGCAGTGACTTAATGACTCAGCTTCTAAAGGCCAGAGCTGCATTCTCTGTTGCGTCCACATACCCTAAAATAAGGCAGCAGCACACAATGGTTTTTGTTTTTCTTCTGATTTAAAGGGAGAGTCTTTATCCCCAAAGAAAAGCCCATAGAAACTCGTAAAGAAGAAAAGGTGACCCTTGATCCAGAACTGGAAGAAGCTTTGGCCAGTGCCTCCGACACTGAACTCTACGATCTTGCAGGTTAGTCCTCAGCTCGGGGTCACTTTCCTGTTTGGCTCGGTGACCTTCAGGTTGGCACCCCTGGCAGTAGCCTTTAAACTTCTTCATAGCTACTGATTTTTATGTAATACCTGGTTGACTTCAGCCTTTGTGTGGCCGTAAGACTTGCTACAGGTGACTTAACCTGGCTGAGCAAACATTCTGCTGTATTTCAGCTGCAAACTGCCCCAACATTATACCCCACCCCCCAAACTCAAGAGTTTCTGGGAGAAATCCAAGAGAATGAAGGTGAAGGAGTGCTGAGAACTTACACAATAAAATAACAGCCCTTATGCCTTCTAAAGAGCTTTCACATTTGGCACTTTATCACCACAAAATTTCCGTGAAGTTCTCGCTCTTCCCCAGTTGCTGTTTCAATTTGATCCCCACTAAGAACTCTGTTAAACCTAGCGATGGAACAGGTGTAATTTGCTGTTAACATTAACAGTACAGTAAGTGCACATTCAGCCCAACCTGCTTTACTTTTCTCTAGTTTCCTAACAATAGCAACAATATAATAAGGATTTGTACTGTTATTTGAACTGATTATACATGCAGATAGAAGAAGCCCAAAAAGTACAAAAGAATATGTAATGACAGTCTCTCACCTAGTGGCATAAGCCCCCTCCTGTTTCTTATATACCCATCGAGAATGATCCGTGCATACACCAGCATCTTTGTGTATTGATGGGATGCACTTTTTTCCAAATGGGATGAAAATGTGGATTATTGGGGTCATTAGGTCATCACAGGAGAGAGGTGCTTTAAAAAACATCCCTCCGCTTTAGCACGAATTCTCACATTTTTATTCCATTGGAAAATGTGTTGTTACAATCTCCTTCCTCCCAGGTGAACCAGCTATGCCTTATCCGAGTAGCATGCGAACCTTTCCAGCTACGTTCTCATCCCTTCTGTGGTTATCAGCTGTCTGTATTAAATTCACATACTTGAATCCCTCTCAGAAGTCATCGCAGCAGTCGAGGCACCGTGCCACACAGTTAGGAAGGTACTTAGCAGTGACCAGCCTGCTTAGCCCTGTGGTTGCTGTGGAGGGATCATGTTCTGCTTAGTGTCCCTCCTGAGGCTCGCCTCCTGGTCTGTACTGCAGTTGCCCAAAGGGAGAATGCAGGGCTGGGGCTTAAATTCCCAGGAAAAGCCTAAGAAGGAAGGAAGAGATAAACCACTAGGGGGATAATCCCAAAAGAAAACTGTCTTGTTTATTTTACTTAGCCTGTCTTCCTCAGCAAGTGCTCCCTCAGTGCTCTGGAGGAGGCCCAGTTAGGGTGGGTGACAACATCTTCTCCAGGATGGCCCTCCCTGGGAGAGGTAGAGCAGCCCCTGAGCGAACGGGCTACCAGCCTTCGAAAGAGTTCAGTTACTGCAGCAGATCCAGAGCAGACCCAAAGCAGAAAGACAGATGGCTTTTCATCGAGGGAGCAGCAGTTGCCCTCCAAGGCAGCAGCTCCCACAGTGGTCGTATTTCAGTGTGGTCACCACCCAAACCAGTCTCGTTCTCAGCTCTCCCGGTCAGGAGACTTGATCTTGTGATTGCACATAGCAGCAGTCAGATTGGGGCCGGGCAGCAAGGGTTGATCTACTAGCCAGGTTCAGAAAAAACAAAAATTCAAACTTGGCAATGGGAGCCAAATTGTAATTAGAAGTTATTAGTGAGTATGGGACCAAAGCAAGATATGTTTTTGGGATGGTCTCAGCGGCCTGTGCTTATGAAATAGGGCATTTTCTCCCTAGACCATGCCAGGAACACAGCTACAAATTCTTATTTACTAAGTAGAATTTGTAAAGCACTTAGAACAGTACCTGCACACAGGAAGTCATTTAATCTTTGTAGTAGATAAAGCATAATTATTGGTGTGCTGGCCGCCTCCCTTCTTCTAATGTGTAGATTACAGTACAGTGACACCTGTTAACAGATTATCTATGTAGGGATCCTTCACCAGGTGGCCACCTGTATTTTTATTGGCAAAGGGAGAGCTGGGTGTGCAGTTGCAGCTTCAGCCTGCCTGGTGTACCTGCTTGTTTCTCTCATACTGTGCTGCCTCCTGGTGCACGTTCCGTGTACTACAGGAGACTCAGAATCAACGTGCTAACTTAATCTTCTGTTGCTGGCGTCTCTTTGATTTCCCACCCTGGGATGCTCTAGACAGGAAAGGACCACTTCTTTTGGTAAGGCTTACATTGAGAGAGATTTATGGTCCTTTTGCTCTTTGCCTCTGGAAAAATACATGCCATCATCTCTATGATGTTAGAGCTTAAAATATCCTT
The DNA here is from genome assembly GCA_007922815.1 of Macrotus californicus. Lineage (NCBI taxonomy): Eukaryota > Metazoa > Chordata > Mammalia > Chiroptera > Phyllostomidae > Macrotus > Macrotus californicus. Next base: position 3,582 of record VMDR010010575.1, on the reverse strand, counting down.
AGACTAAGTCCTGCCTTCACATTTTACAGGTGAGAGAGCTGAAGAGTTTAACCTATTTTACTGGAGGTCTCAGCATATTTTCAGTTATTTGGGGCCACAATTGGATCACTGTCCCAAAGATCCTAAATGGTGTCACAGGTATAGATGTAGAAGGACCTGTGAAAATTTCCAGTGGTCTTGGAAGAAAGGTGTCTTATATATACGTGTACACACACACACACACACACACACACACACGAGCTTATTCAACATTATACATGTATATATGAACCATTTAACACTATATATATGAGTTTATTTAAATATATTACATGTGTATAATCTTTTATATATAAGCTTATTTAACACTATACATGTACCAGACTCTATGCAAGGGAATGGGGGGTCTAGAGACTTGTTAACAATATGGATATCCTAACATGCTTTCTCAAACTTAATGTTTATTTGCTGATTTTCTTTCCTTCCAGCTGTTCTTGGAGTACACAATTTGCTCAATAACCCAAAGTTTGATGAAGAAACATCCAACTCTAAAGGTGGCAAAGGGCCCGTGAGAAGTAAGTGGGCGTGGAGCCTGTGGTTCTGAGACTTGGGAGCTTCCAGGTCTGCTGGGAGGAGACAGGCCTGTAGGCTGGGCCTCCGAGTGAATCCAGACTTCTGTCTTGTAGGCTTTGAAAGTGGCTTTTGTCAGCTCACCAAGGATCAGTGGGGTCGGGGCAGTCAAACCAGAATAGAGTAGTTGATAATGGGAGCTCTGTCTGGCCATGTAACTAGTCACAATCAGTTTTTTTGTCCAAAACACACTTTCTTGGTAGGTCCTTTCAGTCAAGAGATCAAATTGCTGGTAGAAAGGTTGCGTAGTTCACACAGAACGCAGACAGAGTTTCATGTTTCTAGAGATGTTTTAATCAACTGTAGTATCTTAGATAAGTTCCTTTCTCTATTTGTGTGTCTTTTTGTCTCAGTATGGATGCTTGCCATTAGAATTTGAATATCCACTTCCCCCAGGGAGCATGAAAGACACACTGGCAGGGACTTGCTGGGGCAGAAAGTGCCAGACCACCGTCTTCTCATCAGTGTGTCCTGGAGACAGTTCATTAGATTCTCCCGCCAACTCAGCCATCACCTTTCAGAAACCTACTATGTGTCAGGGGTGTTCTAGGCTTAGGTGCCAAGATAAAAGATGGCCAGTGCCCAGAGGAACTTACCTCCTTGTAGTAGGGACAGACCAGTAATCGGGTAATTTTGGTTCAGTGGGATCCAGTTACTGTGAAAATTCAGTGCAGAACACAGCTTTTCTGGGATAAATTATGTTTTATTCTCTTGGATGAAAAAGATGTTTCTAGTCTCAGCAGCATAGTTGTAAATCGTCATTTATACTGGATAATTTACCCAGACAATGAGCAATATTTCTTTTCTTTTTGATTTTTTATGTATACAGATGAAAAATGTTCAACATTATTATGTTTCAACATCAAAGGGTAACATTCTGACAACATGTTTGCTATTAGAAGTCTGGTGCATAACCTTCTTGGATTTTACACATACACATACATATCATTAACTTTACTCATTAAAAAATTAGTACTTTATCATTAAAAAAAGACTTTACTTATTTTTTATAAAGAAGGGAATGGAGGGAGAAACAGACAGAGAGAAATGTCAATGTGCGAGAGAAGCATCAATCACATACCTCTCGGACACCCCCAGCCCCGGACCTGGGAGCTAGGACCTGGGACCTGGCCCGCAATCCAGGCCTGTGCCCTGACCGAGAGTCAAACTGGTGGCCTTTCGGTTTGTAGGAAGACACCCAACCCACTGAGCCACACCAGTCAGGGCCATATCATTAACTTAAAAAACAAACAAACATTATTTTTTCCCCAGTTGCATGGCTCAGTTGGTTAGAGCTTTGTCCTGTACACCAAAAGTTTTCGGGTTTGATCCCCAGTCAGGGCATGTACGGAAGGCAACTGATCGATGTTTCTCTCTCACATCAGTGTTTCTCTCTGCTCCCCTTCCTCTCTCTCTAAAAATCAATAATCATATCCTCAGTGGAGGATGTTTTTAAAAACATTATTTTTTAGAGCAGTTTTAGTCTTACAACAGAATTAAGAGGAAGTCACAGGGATATTTTATGTATCTCCCGCCATTCCACGTGGATCGTCTCCTCTATTATCAACATCCCGCACCAGAGACGTGCGTCTGTTACAGCTGATGAGCCTGCACTGACACATCATCATCACCCAAAGTCCATAGTCTACGTTAGGTCTATTTTTTGTTTTTTTATAAAAGATATTTTTGTTGTTATTCTATTACAGTTGTCCCAGTTTTTCCCCTTTGCCCTCTTCCGCCCATCCCAACCCCACTCCCACAGTCAATTCCTACGCGGTTGTCCATGTCCATGGGGCATTCATATGCGCTCTTTAACTAGTCCCTTTCCCTTCTTTCCACCATTATGCCCATCCCCCCTCCCCTCTGGTCACTGTCAGTTTGTTCCATGTTTCTGTGCCTGTGGTTCTATTTTATTAGTTTATTTTGTACATTAGATTCCTCTTATAGGTGAGATCATATGGCATTTAATTAACTAATTAATATTTAATTAATCACATGGTATTTAAGACAAATTAAGATCATCTGTCTTAAACCAACTGGCTTATTTCACTTAGCTTAATAGTCTCCAGTTCCTTCCATGCTGTTGCAAAGGGTAGGATCTCCTTCTTTCTCTCTGCTGCGTAGAATTCCATTGTGTAAATGTACCAGAGTTTTTTGATCCATGTATTTACTGATGGGCACTTAGGTTGCTTCCAGCACTTGGCTATTGTAAATAATGCTGCTATGAACATTGGGGTGCACAGGTTCTTTTGGATTAGTGATTCAGGATTCTTAGGGTGTATTCCCAGAAGTTGAATTGCTGAGTCAAAAGGCAGTTCCATTTTCAGTTTTTTGAGGAAATTCCATACTGTTTTCCACAGTGGTTGCACCAACCTGCATTCCCACCAACGGTATACTAGGGTTCCCTTTTCTCCACAACCTCACCAGCACTTGTTGTTTGTTGATTTGTTAATGATGGTCATTCTGACTGGTGCGAAGTGGTATCTCCTTGTGGTTTTAGTTTGCATGTCTCTGATGACTAGTGATGTTGAGCATTTTCTCATGTGTCTATGGGCCCTCTGTCTGTCCTTCTTGGAGAAGTGTCTATCCAGGTCTTTTGCCCATTTTTTAATTATATTGTTTGTCTTCCTGGTGTTGAGTTGTATGAGTTCTTTATATCATTTTGGAGATCAAATCCTTGTCTGATGTATCATTGGCAAATATGTTCTCCCATATGGTCAGTTCCCTTTTCAGTTTGACGATGATTTCTTTAGTTGTGCAGAAGCTTTTTAATTTGATGTAGTCCCATTTGTTTATTTTTTTTCCTTTATTTCCCTTGCCCTAGGAGATATATTGGCAAAAATATTGCTATGTGGGCCTGGCTGGTGTAGTTCAGTGGGTTGAGTGCAGGCCTGTGAACCAAAGGATCATGGATTCAATTCCCAGTCAGGGCACATACCTGGGTTGAAGGCCAGGTCCCCAGTAAAGGACATG
>VMDR010010574.1:0-30462 GCA_007922815.1 Macrotus californicus | reverse complement strand
ACATATGCTGCCTTCAAGAGACCCACCTCAGAACAAAAGACCTACACAGGCTGAAAGTGAAGGGCTGGAAACAAATATTCCAAGCAAATGGACAGGAAAAAAAAGCCGGTGTAGCAATACTGATATCGGACAAAATAGACTTCCAAATAAGAGCCATAAAAAGAGACTCAGAAGGTCACTTCATAATACTCAAGGGAACAATCCACCAAGAAGAAATAAACATTGTAAACATATATGCACCCAACATAGGAGCACCCAAACATATAAAGAAAACATTAGAGGACTTCAAGAAAGATATTACCAGCAACACAATTATAGTAGGAGATTTTAGCATCCCACTGTCAAAAATGAATAGATCTTCCAAACAAAATGTCAACAAAGATATTGTGGCATTGAACAAAGCCCTAGATGAAATGGACTTAACTGATATACATAGAGCCTTTCATCCCAAAGAAGCAAAGTACACATTCTTTTCAAATGCACATGGAACATTTTCAAAGATAGACCACATGATAGGTCACAAAACAAGCCTCAACAAATTCAAGAAAATTGAAATCATATCAAGCATTTTCTCTGACCACAAGGGACTGAAACTAGAAACCAACCTCAAGGAAAAAAACCCCAAACACTCAAACTCATGGAGATTGAATAGCATGCTATTAAACAATGAATGGGTCAAGAATGAGATTAGGGAAGAAATCAAAATGTTTCTGGGAACAAATGAAAATGAACACACAACAACTCAAAACTTATGGGACACAGCAAAGGCAGTCCTGAGAGGGAAGTTCATAGCGATATAGACCTACTAAAAAAGATAGAAACAGTTCAAATAAACAATCTAACCCAACACCTACAAGAACTAGAGGAACAACAACAAAAACAGCACAGAGCAAGTAGAAGGAAGGAAATAGTCAAGATCAGAGCAGAATTAAATGACATAGAGACTAAAAGGACAATTCTAAGGATCAATAAATCCAGGAGCTGGTTCTTTGAAAACATAAACAAAATCGACAAGCTTTTAACCAGACTCATCATGAAAAAAAGAGAGAGGGTCTAGACAAATGCAATCAAAAATGAAAGAGGAGAGATTACAACTGATACCACAGAAATACAAAAGATTGCAAGAAATTACTATGAACAAATATATGCCAAGAAATTTGAAAACCTGGGTGAAATGGATAAATTTCTAGAAACATACAATCTTTAAAAACTGAATCAAGAGGAAGCAGAAAGCCTGAATAGACCAACAATGACTAGTGAAATTGAAGCAGTAATCACGAAACTTTTGGCACAGGAGAAGTGTAGCAAACATTTTAGGAAGAGCTAACTCTTATCCTCCTCAAACTATTCAAAAAAAAATCAAGAAGAGGGAAGACTCTCATTTTTTTTTTATGAAGCCATTATTATTCTAATTCCAAAACCAGGTAAAGACACAATGAGGAAAGAAAACTACAGGTCTATATTGCTGATGTACATAGACTCTAAAATTCTCAACAAGATATTAACAATCTGAATCTAGCAATACATTAAAAAAATTATATACCATGATCAAGTGGGGTTCATCACAGGGATGTAAGGATGCTATAATACTCACAAATCAATAAATGTAATACACCACATAAACAAAATGAGAGACAAAAACCACATGATCACATCAATAGATGCTGAAAAAGAATTTGATAAAATGTAGCACCCATTTATGATAAAAACACTTGGCAAAGTAGGAATAGAGGGAGCATACCTCAAAGTAATGAAGTCCATATACGAGAAACCTACAGCTAACATCGTACTAAATGGGCAAAAACTAAACGCTTTCCCCTCAAGATCAGGAACAAGACAAAGGTGTCCACTTTCACCACTTTTATTCAATATAGTATTGGGAATTCTAGCCACAGCGATCAGACAAGAAAAAGAAATAGAAAGCTTCCTTATTGGAAAGGGGGAAGTAATACTGTTATTATTTGCAGATGACATGATAGTGTACATAGAAACCCTATATTCTCCACCAAAAAACTACTCAATTTAATAAGTGATTTGGCTAAACAGTGGGATACAAAGTCAATATTCATAAATCGAGGGCACTTCTGTACACCAGCAATGAAATATCAGAAACAGAAAATAGGAAAAAAATCTAATTTACTATAGCAACAGAAAAAAATAATTTAGGAATAAACTTAACCAAAGAGGTAAAATGTTTGTACAAAATAAGCTAATGAACAAAATAGAACCAGAGGCATGGAAACAAGGAACAGATTGACAATGACCAGTAAGAAGGGGAAGGGTGATAAGGGTAGAAAGAAGGGAAGGGACTAGTCAAGGAACATGCATGAATGCCCCATGGATATGAACAACAGGGTGGGGAATGAGTGTGGGAGCAAGGGATAGGCTGGGTGGAGGAGGGTAAAGGGAGAAAAGTTGGGACTACTACATTGAAATAGCAATAAAATATTTAATTTAAAAATTGGGCTTTTTATTATTAAATTGTGAATTTTTCTCCAGCTTTATGGGGATATAATTGACACAACTTTGTGTATATTTAAGATGTTGATTTGATAAAATTTATATATTGCAAAATGATTACTGCCATAAGGTTAGCTAACACCTGCTTTCTTAACATAATTACTATTTGTTTTTGAGGTGAGAACAATTAAGATGCACTCTTTAGCAATTTTTAAGTATATAATACAATATTATTAACTTTAATCATTATGCCATACATTAGATACTTAGAACTTATTAATCTTATAACTGAAAGTTTATGCTCTTTGACCAAGAGTTGTAGGCATTCTTGAGTACTCTGGCATCAGTTCCCTTATTTGGTATGTTTGTTGATGAATACTTTCTCTAGTTCTTGATTATCTACTAATTTTCTCACTGATGGAATTTAAAATTTTGATGAGGTCCATTTTATCAATGATTTCTTTTCTTTTTTAAAGTGTATTATATTGATTATACTATTACAGTTGTCTCATTTTTTCCTCCCCTTTATTTTCCTCCACTCTGCATTCCATGCTTCCATCAGCACCTTCTCCCCCACCCCACGCCCCAACTAAGTTCATGTCCCTGGGTCATACATATAAGTTGTTTGGCTTCTCTATTTCCTGTACTATTCTTAACTTCCCCTTTGCAATTTTATACCTTTCATTTATGCTTCTTATTCTCTGCATTTTTTCCCCCAGCCTCCCCGACTCCCCGCTGATAACCCCCTATATGATCTCCATTTCTGTGATTCTGTTCCTATTCTAGTTGTGTGCTTGGTTTATTTTTGTTTTTGTTTTTTACATTCATTTGTTGATAGTTGTGAGTTTGTTTTCATTTTACTGTTTATATTTTTGATCATCTTCTTTTCATTAGATAAGTCCTTTTAACACTTCATATAAGAAGGGGTTGGTGATGATCAATTCCTTTAACTTGACTTTATCTGGGTAGCACTTTATCTGCCCTTCCATTCTAAATGAAAGCTTTGCTGGATAGAGTAATCTTGGGTGTAGGTCTTTGCCCTTGATGACTTTGAATACTTATTTTCTGGCCCCTTCTTGCCTGCAAAGTTTCTTTTGAGAAATCAGCCAATAGTCTAATGGGAACTCTTTGTAGGTAACTCTTCCCTTTTCTCTTGCTGCTTTTAAGATTCTCTCCTTATCTTTAATCTTGGGTAGTGTAATTATGGTGTGCTTTGGTGGGTGATTCCTTGGGTCCAACTTCATTGGGACTCTCTGGGCTTCCTGGACTCCCTGGAAGTCTATTTCCTTTGCCAGATTGGGGAAGTTCTTCATTATTTTTACAAATAAGTTTTCAATTTCTTGCTCTTCCTCTTCCATTTTTGGCACCCCTATGGTTTAGATGTTGGAACGTTTAAAGTTGTCCTGGAAGTTCCTAAGCCTCTTCTCATTTTTTGAATTCTTGTTTCTTCATTCTGTTCTGGTTGAATGTTTATTTCTTCCTTGTGCTCCAAATTGTTGATTTGAGTCCCAGTTTCCTTCCCTTCACTGTTGGTTCCCTGTACATTTCTCTTCATTTCACTTTACATAGCCTTCACTTTTTCCTCTATTTTGTGACCATACTTAACCATTTCTGTGAGCATCTTGGTTACCAGTGTTTTGAACTGTGCATCTGGTAGGTTGCCTATCTCTTCATCACTTAGTTCTATTTTTGGAGTTTTGTTCTGTTCTTTCATTTGGGCCATATTTCTTTGTCTTGGCACACCTGTTACTTTGTAAGGGGCTGAACCTTAGGTATTCACCAGGGCGGGGCAACCCTTTTGGCTGTGTAGTGGTGCTGTATGTGGGGAAGGGGTACAAGAGGGAATAATACTACTTACTTGGCTCTCTGCTGGCTTTCAACCACTTCCCCCGCTACCCACCAGCAAATTGGGCTCTCCTGGTGCCTATTCCTGGGTGGGTGTTTGTTTTAGGACCCTGTGTATCTCTCCAGTGAACTCTCCTGTGAGGCTGGGAGTTTCTCCCATTGCGGCAACCTCCACAGATTTTTACAGTCAGAGGTTTTGAGGCTGAAACCCTGGGTTTTGCGGTCTGTCTTGCTCCCCAGGTGTTCCTCCTTGTTTATCTGCATGCAAGTGTGGGACTGCCCAGTCCACCAGCCACTGCCTCACCCACCTGCCTGGACCTCAAGCCTCTGCCTTGCTAAGCATCCTCTCTGCCCCTGCTGCCTGTCTCTGTCCCTTCTACCCATCTGAATGAATGTTTCTTCTTTAACTCTTTGATTGTTGGACTTCCACACAGTTAGATTTTCTGGCAGTTCTGGTTATTTTTTGTTTTTAAATTTGTTGTTCTCCTTCTTTTGATTGAGGAGGCACAGTGTATCTACCTATGCCTCCATCTTGGCCAGAAGTCCAATTTACCAGTGTTTTTTCATTGTAATTACTGCTTCTGTGTCTAAGAAATATTTTCTTCCCTAAGTTGGTGAAGATATTCTGTTTTATTCTAGAAGCTTTAAAATTTATATCTGTGATCTATTACTGAATTTTTTTCTTACCAGATGTATATGTTACATTTAATATTTAATAAGTAACTAAATAAAGAAACACAAGTAGGATTCAGTGGGAACAGCCCTGGCCTTGAAGCCCAAGGTGTATTTTGCTTGTGCCCAGCCAAGCAGTCCTGGGCAAGTCACTTCTCAGGGAACAAAGTGGGCCAAGGAAGGGCAGCATTGACCTACTGAGGGTCAATACCAGTAAGTGTTTTTGAAACCTAATTGGAGAAATGTAATGCTCAGTGGTGAGGACACAGGGCACTCCAGAAAGCTGGTGTGCAAGATGACATGATAGTGGCATGAGCCAGGATTCTCTTTCCACAGCCTCCAAACCTTCTCTGCCTGAGCAGTGGGTGTCAGTCCCTGAGCTGGCATTTAGTGTTTCTTTTGGTCAAGGATGGCCACCAGAGGGCACTGTGAGAGCAGGTTTCTCTGACTTCAGTAGGAAGCTGGAGTTAGGCCCTGACTGCTTTGCTCTGAGGGCAGGGGAGACTTTATAAATCATATATGGTCATGTAGAGAGGCAGAGAGGAGGACAGAGCAGTGAATTCACCCAGGATGTGGAGAGGTCCCCCTGCCAGTGTGTTCCCTCAAAACATAGACCTGGGAATGGGGCTGTCAGGGAAACAGAGACAGCCTAGGAGGAAAAAGAGGGACTGAAATGAAGGACAACTTTGGGCAATAGGTTTCAGAATGCTTGGCACACAGAAATATGGGGAACATGGCAGAATCTGGTGTCTGTGGTGGGTTAGCTCACTACATGTCCCATCAGGCCAGGGACAGAATTAAATGAATGATTCCTATTTCAATTAGAATCAATTTATGACAGGATGGGATGGAAGTAGAGGGTGGGGAATTTATTTTGCAGACCTACAGACAGCAGACACAGGTGTAATGGAGAGATTATGGTTCACCCATGGCTAATCTAGTCATTTAGCAGCAAGACATTCTGAGAGTAGAAAAAATACTGAGTTCTGGAGAGAAAGTCCTGGCTATAAAGCTGTAGCCTTGGGGAGGAGCTGACTGACTCAGAGTGAGATAAGTATTTCTAGTCAAGGCTGAATGTCCAGCACCTCAGGGGTTTAGCCTGGGGATGCAGATGGAGTCCAGGTCCAGACCATGCAACAGAGATGGTGCAAGCCCTAATTTTCAAGCTGGTGGCCCCAAAATTCTATCAGAGCACAAAGCCAAGAATGGGCTGGCAGGGGAACAAAAATAGTCATAGGCCACTGGGTAGGGGGGCATCAGCCAGGGCCCATTTCAGCCCAATACCGTGAGGGAACTTGAACATCTATATCAGGCCATGGAAGGCCCTGGGACCTCACGCCAAGCCTAGAACTTGCAAAGCTCTTTCAGCTATTTATGAGAGCTGTGGAAACAGGCATCTGCTCCTCACTATAGGGATAGAAATATAGTGGCCTGGGCTACATCACAACTATGTAGAAAGACTTCCAAGGACCAGGACAGAAGATGGACAAGGCCACCTTCTCCCTAGGGAATTAGCCCTAGAACCACTAAGTACTAAGCCGGGAGGTTGGAGGGAACTGCTGTCAGCAGTTGCAGCTGCTTCAGGGCTGAGCTCCCTGTCTCCAGACTCCTGCGGACCCACTCATCTTCCAAAGTGTTATATTGTCAGAAATCTTACTAAGATCCATTCTAGATGTCCATTTCCTTGCCTGATTCCTTATAGTCTCACATTGTCCCTGGAAATAGTTTGAGCTCCTCAGCCTGACAACTCAAGCCCTTCCTGACCTGGCCCTGGAAAACATATTTATCTTTTGACTCTCCCACCTTAAGTGGTGTGAACATACCATTCCTGTGGTCTGGCAGAGACCAGACTCCTTGCTGCTATTTGCATTTCTTCTTCTTCCTGGAATGTCTTTCCCTGTCCTGTCTATCTGATAAGCATTGACTCATCCCTCAAGACTGCTCAAACATTGCCTTCCTTATGAAGCCTTACCTGGCTAGCTCCAGCCTGGTGGCAGGTAGAAAGCTTGGCCATGGTAACAAACCATAAAAAGGGTTAACCACAAATACATTCCCCTTTTACTCCTTACCAAGAGAATTCTGATTTTGCCCAAAATTCAACCCTCAGCAGGGTGACCCTTCTCTTACTTAATAAAAAACTCTAAAAAGCCTATGACCAACATGCTAGTCCTATGACCCCAGCAGCATGAGATCAACACTGTTGGGCATGGATGTAGGACCATTGCCTGCATGCCCCACTGGACTGGTAGTTAGGGGTGGTGAGCTCTTCCAAAGGAGCTCAAGCATATGGCGATTCTGCAGGACTTGCACTGCACCTGAAACAAGGCCTGGTGCCAAGTAGGTGCCCAAAAGTTTGAGAGAAACTGCCTTCTTCATTTGATCCTTTTCAAGACTGTTTTTTTTAAGGTTTTATTTATTTTTAGAGAAAGGGGAAGGGAGGGAGAAAGAGAGGGAGAGAAACATCAATGTGTGCTTGCCTCTCATGCGCCCTCTACTGGGGACCTGGCCCACAACCCAGGCATGTGCCCTGACTGGAATCAAACTGGTGACCCCCTGGTTCACAGACCGGCACTCAGTTCACTGAGCCACACCGGCCAGGGCAGGACTATTTTCAGTAGGGTTGGTTGAGTAGGCTGTTTTCCTCAGAGGAGTCCAAGAAGCTCAGAGTGTTTTCTCAGAATCAGAGACAATAGGGGTGGCTTCAGGCTCATCACCCTGCTGGGTCTCCTGTTCCCAAATTCTGTACTCTTTTTTTGGAAAAACGTTTTTCATTTAATGATTCCAGAGAAGGGGGGAAGGGAGGGGAAAAGAGCAGGAGAGAAACACCAATGTGAGGGAGAAACATTGATCTGTACCTTTTGCATGTGCCCGACTGGGAACTGAAACTCAGACATGTGTCCTGATTGGGAATCAAACCAGTGACCTTTCAGTTGCAAGCTGATGCCCAGCCAAATGAGCCACACTGGCCAGGGCCAACGTCTGTACTCTTGTTAGTGGTTGTTCATTCAAAAATATTCATCAAATGTTTGGTATATGTTAGGTGATAAGTGTTCACAAATGCATAAAACCAAGTTCCTGCCCTCAAGGGGATCACAGCTTTCTTGAGGGGGACACATAAACAGATACCATAAGGGTAGTGATTCTAGGTAATAGAGAGACTTCTTAGTTGCTAAAAAGAGCATACACTCTGGAGAGTTTAAGCAGGAAAGGAATTTATGAAAGGCCCCTGGGTCCCTCACAGAATACTGTGTCGAATGAAAACTATGCCTCAAATCATGCCCTAGGACTGGTTTCAAACTCAGTTTACTAAATCAGGTTTTACCCTCCCCACCAGCTGGCGTCACAAGGGAAGAAAACAAGTCCAGCTGCAGGGAGTGAGAAGCACTGGAGCTGAGGATAGAGAAGGAGTGTGTGACTGGAGAGCCTTCTGTGGAGAGTTATAGAACAAAACAAAACGACTGTTATTACAGAGTTATGACAAGGCCACAAATAGGGAATACCTAGCCTCTCATTTTTCTCTTTTGCTGAATCAAACTGACCACACCCCAAATTATATTTAAGAGTACAGATGGATGAAAAACCCAATGTCCCAAAGAGCAATTGCTAAAGTACCTTAAGAATGTGTCAGTTTTATCAGAAGTACTCAAAAAGATATTCCAGCAAAAAATGGTTAGGTGTTTAGAGGACATGACCCGTCTCCTGGCTCTATTCCCTCCTAGCCAGTCCCCTCCCCACCTTCCATGAGAGATGCTTGGCTGGTCCCTTCTCTGGAGAATGTCCTCAGAGAAGTGGAGCAATTTCTCAGGGTAGCCACATGACCCCTTAAGCTGCCCGAGCTGTGACTCCAGGGGAAGAGAGCAACTCTCTGATCTGAGACTTGCTACTTCCACACTGTGAGAACAGGGCAGCTGCATTCTGCTGCACTGGGTGTGGTAGATGAACTGCATGGTTCTGCTGAGACAGAGTCTCCTTCTGGGCAGTTAGCTGAACATGACACCATTCCCTGGGCCATCTCCTTGGCTTCAGCTTTTCTCAAGGATCCTTTTTGACCATGCCAGACTTGTTTTGGGTGGATCTTCAGAGAATCTTGTGTCCAGAAAACTAGCATTCCAAAGGGATTACAGCTCTAAGAATCCTCCAAGTCCTTTCTAAAGGTCATTGGCAGAGTGATTCAGTGACTTAGCAATGAAATAAAGTCCAGGGCAGGACTTGGACAAAGAAATAAACAAAAATACCCCTCACCACCCAGGAGCATTACCTGGGGGCCCAGAGACAGCCCCAAAACCCAAAGGTAGTAATTGCCTCTTGACACTACAGGGGGACTCTCAGCAGGCTCCAGCCCAGCAGACAGCAGCCTGGGATGGTTGTACTGCATAAATTATTTGTTACTTTAAACTACTTGAGGATTTCAGGAAATGTCCCCCAAATTCTTTAACACTCCTCCCGTTGACAGATGGGGCCTGTTTCTCCTTTCTTTAAAATTGGACTGGCTTGTGAACTCTGACAAATAGGGCATGGCAGAAGTGATCTGCTTGACTTCTGAGGTTCTACCACAGTAGGCAACACAGCCCTGAGCTGCTGTGTAAGAAGTCCCGCTATCTTGAGGACCCATGCTGGAGAGGCCACATGTAGGAGCACTAGGACACAGCCCAGGCTTCTAGCCGTCTCACCCAGACACTCAGAATGTGAATGAAAGAAATCTCTAGATGATTCTAGCGCCTGCCCTGGAGTTCCTCCAAATTTCAGGTTTTCCTGACAGTGCCCCAGCCTTGCTGGAGCAGATGCAAGTTATTAGCATTGCGCCTCAGCTGGATTCCTGACCTACAAACCCGTGGCATCATAAAATGATGATTTTACACCACTAGCTTTGGGTGGTTTGAAATATAGCAATTGTAACTGGGATCCCCCTTTTGCATTTAAAAGTAAGAAAACTGAGGCAGAAGGAGGAAGGGCAGGGAGAGAGAGAGAGAGAGAAAAGAGAGAAAGAGAAAGAGAAAGATTAAGTCAGACCAACACAGGGTAGAGACAGACTACCTCCCATCTGTGTGAGCTCAAAGCCCCCCTATTCCTGAATCACCAGTCACTGCTCTACCTTGCTGCTTGATCTTGGGTATGCTCTGCTCCTCAGGGCAGTATTTTAAGAGGGAGTCCACAAATTAGAGCACATTCAGAGGATGTGGCCACACACTGAGCTTCAGGAGAGATGGTTGAATGGACTGGAGACATTTAGCTTTGACATAAGAAGTGTTGCTGAAATATGTGGGCCATCTTCAGATATCAGAAACATTGTCAATGAGAAAATATGAAGGTTGTGGCCCTAGACGGTGGAGTCAAGAGCAGCAGGCTCCATTGGGAAAAGTTTGGCTCAGTTAGAAGAACTCTACTGATTACATCTGTTTGAAAAGACTAGGCTGTCCAAAAAGGCTATGAGTTTCCATCATTGGAGGCACCCAAGGGCATTTGGGTCCTCCTGGGCAGGTGCCATGAGGGGAGGTAAGGTAAGCAACAGATGGGAATAGGAGCACATAGGTTTTTATTGTATTTTATTAAAAAAAATTTAATCCTCACCTGGGGATATGTTTTCATTGATTTTAGGAAGAGGGGCGAGAGAGAGAAACATCTATCAGTTGCCTCCTGTATGCACCCTGACTAGAGATCAAACCCTCAACCTAGGTATGCACCCTAACTGGGGATGGAAACTGCACCCTTTTTTGGTGTACAGGATGATGCTCCCACCAAGTGAATAGGAGCACATAGCTTTTGAAGCCCCTCCAACTCTGAGATATCAGAATTTAGGGTATAAATCAAGAGGGAAATAGAACATATCTTCATTTACAAGAGTTGTCTCCAGGCAGGCAGTGAGCACGGTTAGTTCAGAGTACTTGTGTGCCCACTGTGTGCTCTGGTTTGATCACCATCCTACTCACACAAAGATTTTTAAAATTACATTTATGTCACTGACAAATTATAGTGGTTGTACTTTGGTCACTGCTAAAAATCCAGACACAGATAGGAATATACAAATCTTTATTTTTCTGAAATGCACAACACAGTCATCTCAGTTTCCCCCCCAAACCAGTTCCTTTTGCCAGTTTGTTGGAATAAGAGGTGTCCCATGCTGTATCATAGAAGGAAAGAGCAGCTAATTTGATCAAAGATTGGAGAAGCCCGAGCCTCTTGAACATAGTGTCCTTAGGTCAGAACACTGATTTGCAACTTTCACTGTTAGTAGGATAATGAGAGAATTTTTCTTCTACCTGTAGCCTAACATTTTTAGATGAAGCTGAGGAATAAGAGTTAATGACATCCCAGTTGGCTCAGATATATGTGTTCCTTTTTCAGCTGCCCACAAGTGTCTGCTCTGAAAAAAATAGGCTTTCCCTGCCTTCCCACTGGTTTTCTGAGAGAAAGGCAAATCAGTTGAGATGTTTATTAAAATGCCCTATTCCCCAGTACCTTATGTGCAGATTGAGATTAGTAGATGGAGGAGGGTACCTGTGACAAGTTAAGGTTGGGAAATTCCTGGGTAAGGGAGTTAGAAATTACCCCCCTCCCCAATATCCCTTCATGCCAAGGTATTTGTTGGACTAGATGGATGTTATGGTTAGCAATGTGCTTATACAGGAGGACAATGGAGGGAGGAGCCCCAGACTGATCCCTCCTTCTTGGTTAGAAACCCTGGCTGGAAAGCACAAGGTAGTGGGAGATATAAGACTGAAAAACTTGCTGTGCACCCCCACCCCAAACCCCTATCTGTGGCCAAGGCTGAGCAAGTAGGGCCCTTCAGCCTCAGCCTCTTGGCCCTAACTCATGTCCTTCTGCATCTTCTGGGGTCGCTGCCTGCAAGGTTCAGCAGGGCACTCTTGTAGTCACCACTGGTGTCTTCCTAAAGACAGGAGAGGCATGAGAGTTACAGAGGGGATTTGTGACATCAGCCTGAAATTTTCTTGTAGATTTTAAACCACATTTTAAATTTCTTTTTTTTACTACTTATAAAACAGTTTTTGTAACGTACATACTTATTATTTATTTATTTATTCATAATTATTTTATTGTTGTTCAATTACGGCTGTCTGCATTTCCCCCCAACTGCATTTGCTTGGAAGATTTGCTTCCAGCCCTTCACTTTCAGCCTGTGTAGGTCTTTTGTTCTGAGGTGGGTCTCTTGAAGGCAGCATATGTGTGGGTCATGTTTTCTTATCCATTCAGCTATTCTGTCTTTTGATTGGGACATTTAATCCATTTATGTTTAAGGTTATTATTGATAGGTACTTATTCGTTGACATTTTTTTCGTACCTGTGTTCCTCTCTCTTTCTCACTGTTTTTCTTACTGTTCTTAAAGCAGACCCTTTAGCATCTCTTGCAGAGCAGGTTTGGAGGAGGTATATTCTTTGAGGTTTCTTTTGTCTGAGAAGCTTCTTATTTGACCTTCCATTTTAATTGAGAGCCTTGATGGATAAAGGAGTCTTGGTTGCAAGCCTCTGGTTTTCATTACTTGGAATATTTCTTGCCACTCTTTTGTGGCTTGGAACATTTCCATTGAGAAGTCAGCTGCTAGTCTTATCGGGGCTCCCTTGTATGTTACTTCCTGTTTTTCCCTTGCTGCCTTTAAGATTCTCTCTTTGTCTTGGAATTTTGCCATTTTAATTATGATGTATCTTGAAGTGGGCCTCTTTGGGTTCCTCTTGATTGGGACTCTGTGTTTCCTGGATTTGTCTTTTCTCTCATCAAATTAGAGAAGTTTTCCATCATTACCTTTTCAAACAGGTTTTCTATCCCTTGTCTTCTCCTTCTGGTTTCCCTATTATACAGATATTATTACTTTTCATGTTGTCCTGCATTTCCCCTAACCAATCTTCATTCTTTCTGAGCTTCTTTTCCTTTTCTTGCTCTTTCTGGGTGTTTTTTTCTACCTTGTCCTCCAGCTCACTAATCTGATCCTCTGCTTCATCTAGCCTGGTTTTGTTTCCTTCTACTGTGTTCTTCAATTCAGAAATTGTATTTCTCATTTCCCCTCGGCCCTTGTTGATAGTTTCTATTTCCTTTTTCATGTTGATATAGTTTACAGTGAGTTCATTGTAGTTTCTCTGTAGTTTTTGGTAGTTCTCTGTGAGGTCATTGAGGTTCCTCATAACCATTGCTTTGAACTCAATATCTGATAGTTGACTTGCCTCTATTTCATTTAGCATTCTTTCTGAGGCTTTCTTCTTTCCTTTCATTTGGGGATAGTTTCTTTGTCTTCCCATTGTTTGTGAGACTCTTCTTATTAGCCTCTGCTTCTTAAATTGATCTGTTTTGACCCCCTGGGTTTATGGTTTGAACCTCTATGGTAGAAGACCTATGATACTCAGTGTTGTAGTCTCCTTGGTCTCCTGAGCTCACTGGTCTTAGGCTGTCGTTTATGTTGGCTCTCTGTATGTCTTTGGGTTTTGATTGTTGTTGGGTCTTTCTTTGGTGGGTTCTTCCCTCCATCTGGTTAACTGAGGGTCACTCCATCCACCATGTGTTGTATTCTGTTGTGCAGGTGTGGACAGGCTGTGTTGAAGCTGGTTCTTCCATGCTTACGAGGTTTTGAGGTTTCTCTCTCACTCTTGTTCAGTTGTTTGTTCTGGGTAATTTCTCCACCATTTACTTGTATTTCCAGATTGGTCCTGGGTGGAGGTTAGTGTGGCTTCCACTCCCTCCGTCACCTTCTTCTGTTGTTATCTGTTGTTGGTTCCTTTGTTGGTGAGTTTCCTCTTCCAGCAGATGTACTGGTGTTCACAGCACCCACCTACTCTTTTTGTGATCAGTTGGAGGGAAAGGAAAATGGTTTAAGACAGCAGGAATATATACTATGGTATTTAAAGTATGAACCTGTAGAGAAGAGATAGGAGATCCTTTGGATATGTATAGCGTTAACTGTAATATTTCACCTAACTATCCTCTTTTTAGAAAGGGTGGAAAGGAGATAAGACTCTTGTTGGGAGGGGAAGGATTGTGAGTTGGATCTAGAAAGCAGTGAGCTTGTGAGAGGTCAGATTATGAGGTAAAGTGAGAGAAAAGGATAGAAAATAGGTATAGTGTGTGAGCAAACAGAGTTAACCAGAACAATAATAAAGTTCAGGAAACAGTGAAGTGAGCTAAGATCTGGGAGGGGAGCTGTTAGTATTTACAATTGTATGGAACAGCAATTATTTGCAATAGTAATGGAGCAACAATCATATGACAGAATCTATGTGATCTGGATAACAAGAATAAGAAGTATAGGACCTAGAACAGTGTGCTAATGGAACCCAAGTGAAGCGAAAAGACAGCAAAATTAAAAATACAGTGTGAAGGAGAGAACAAGGGAAGTCAGTCTTACAATGCAGTTTAACAAGTCAAGCAAAGAACACTAAACAAAAAGAAGAGAAATACAAAAATACTAATAAAATAATAGATGTAAGAATAATGAAAAAAATAACAATTCAAATGGACAATAACTTGCAACTTCTCTGGAGTAACAAATTGAAATTTTTCTCACTGTCTCAGCTGTTGGGATGCCCCCTCTTTGGGTGCAGCTCTGGTGTTCTCACAGCTCCAGGTTTTATTGTCTCATTTGTGTGAATTTAAAAAAAAAAGGAAGGAAGAGGGAATAAAAGAGGAAAGAAAGGAAGAAAGAATAAAAAAGAGAGAAGGAAAGAAAGAAAGAAGTAGTTATTAAAAAAAAAAGCCTCCTGCTGGCTTCAAACTGGCCAAGCCAGTCCTGATGTCCCTGGTGCTGGAGATGCAGGTGCCCACCTCCTTTGATGCTTCTGGTGGATCTCAGGGCTGTGTGCGAGGTGTCTCTGGTCAGTGGGGTCAAGCACACTCCCTCCTGGGGCTCCTGTCATGCGCTCCCACGCTCCACTACTGGGATGGAATGGGCAGCCTCCGGTCCAGCAGGGTCAGGTGTGCACCATCTCTGGGGCTGCGGCCGTGCACGCCTGGCCTCCACTACTGGGATGGGATTGGCAGTCTCCAGTCCTGCAGGTTTGGGTGCCCACCATTCCAGGCCTTTGCGTATGAGCTTGGGGCCTTCTGTGCTACTGCGGTAGCACCCCGAGGCTGGGTAGGAGTAGGGGCACAGTCGGCCTGGTTGGCTGCTTCAGGAGAATTCCCCAAACTTCCACTGAGTGCCTCTTTGTTCTCTTTTTCATTTTGAAAAACTCCTGCTGAAGTCTGCCACTCCAAACAAGCACCTGGTCTCCCATGCAGCCCGGCTCTGCAATCAGACAGGGTACTGACCTAGTCTGGGTCCCTCATGGCTTGACTCTTCCTAGCCGGCCTCCACAGTCTCAGTGGGTGCACACAGCCCCTGTGTTTTCGCCACTTGGTTCTTATTTGCCCCCTGCGACTTCAAGCATCCAGGTCTTTCCCAGTGCTGCTCAAACCTTGTTTGGCAGGAGAGGGAGTCATTGACCCAGCTCTCTCCCTAGAATCCTATGGCAGACCTGGCGGATGCTGGGCCTGGGGCTGCAGCCCCCCTGGTCCCTGTGCTGGTCCCAGGGACCTTATTGTCCTGAAGCACGCTCCTTACCATGATTTTTTCAATGTGCTTTACAAATCCCGGGCTCCAATCTTCATATAAGCTGGGACACTGTTGGCTGTTTGCTCTGTTCCTCAGAAGATCATTAGGTATCTCACCCGTGCGCAGGGAGAAGTGGATTCTGCTCCCACCTAACTCGTGGCCATTTCCTCCAAAATGCCAAATTTTAAAGACAAGACAGAATCTTAAAAGCAGCAAGGGAGAAACAGGAAGTAACATTCATAGGGGCTTTGATAAGGCTTGCAGAGGACTTCCCAATAGAAAAACTCCAATCCAGGAGAAAATGGCAAGAAATATTTCAAGTATTGAAAAACAAAGGCCTGCAACCAAGACTACTCTGTCCAGCAAGGCTTTCAATTAAAATGGAAGGTGAAATAAGGAGTTTCCCAGACAAAAGAAGGCTGAAATAATACATGTCCACCAAAACAGCACTACAAGATATACTAAAGGGATTATTATAAGAATAGGAAGGAAAAGAGTGAGAAAGTGAGGAATACAGGTACAAAAGGGTAAGAATGAATAAATACTTATCAATAATTGCCTTAAATGTTAATGGGTTAATGCTCCAATCAAAAGACATAGAGTAGCTGAATGGATAATAAAATATGACCCACACATATGCTGTCTACAAGACCCACTTCAGATAAAAAGACCTACACAGACTGAAAGTGAAGGGCTGGAAAAAATATTCCAAGCAAATGAACAGGAAAAATAAAGGTGGGGTAGCAATACTCATATCAGACAAAACAGACTTCAAACCAAGGCCATAAAAAGAGACCTAGAAGGACACTTCATAATACTCAAGGGAAGAATCCATCAAGAAGACATAAACGTTGTAAACATATATGCACCCAACATAGGAGCACCCAAATACATAAGGAAAATGTTGGAGGACTTCAAGAAAGCTATTGACAGCAACATAATTATAGTAGGGGATTTTAACACCCCACTGTCAAAAATGGACAGATCTTCCAAACAAAATATCAAGAAAGATGTGACATTCAACAATGTCCTAGATCAAGTGGACTTAATAAATATGTATAGAGCCTTTCATCTCAAAGAAGCAAAATACACATGGAACAATTTTCAAATGCACATGGAACATTTTCAAGGACAGAGCACATAATGGGACACAAAACAAGCCTCAACAAAATCAAGAAACTTGAAATCTTACCAAGCATTTTCTCTGACCACAAGAGACTGAAACTAGAAACTAACCTTAAGGAAAAAGCTAAAAAACACTCAAACTCATGGAGATTGAATAGCATGCTTTTAAACAATGAGTGGGTCAAGAATGAGATCAAGGAAGAAATCAAAAAGTTTCTGGACACAAATGAAAATGAACTCACAACAATCCAAAACTTATGGGACACAGTGAAGGCAGTTATGAGAAGGAAGTTCATAGTCAAACAGACCTACCAAAAAAGATAGAAACATTTCAAAGAAATAATCTAACCCTATATCTACAAAAATTGGAGGAATAACAAAAAAGACAGCCCAGAGCAAGCAGAATGAAGGAAATAACCAAGATCAGAGCAGAATTCCAGGACATAGATACTAAAGGAACAAAGGATCAGTAATTCCAGGAGCTTGTTCTTTGAGAAGATAAACAAAATCAACAAGCCTTTAAGCAGACTCATCAAGAAAAAAAGAGAGAGGACCCAAATAAATACACTCAGAAATGAAAGAGCAGAGATTACAACTGATACCACAGAAATACAAAGGATTGTAAGAAATTATTATGAAGAACTATATGCCAAGAAATTTGAAAACCTAGGTGAACTGGACAAATTTCTAGAAAAATATAATCTTCCAAAACTGAAGGAAGAAGAAGCAGAAAGCCTGAACAGACCAATAACAGCTGACAAAATTGAAGCAGTAATCAACAAACACCCAGCACATGAAAACCCTGGACCAGACAGTTTCACAGAGAATTGTACCAAACATTTAAGGAAGAGCTAGTTTCTATCCTTCACAGATTATTTCAAAAAATCCAAGGAGATGGAACACTCCCAAACTCTTTTTATGAAGCCAGCATCATCCTAATCCTAAAACCATATGAAGACAAAACATGAAAAGAAAACTACAGCCTTATATCACTGATGAACATAGATGCTAAATCCTCAGGAAAATATTGGCAAACCTCATTCAACAATACATGAAAAAGATCATACACCATGATCAAGTGGTATTCATCCCAGGGATGCAAGAATGGAGCTATATTTGCAAATCAATAAATGTAATACATCACATAAACAAAACAAAAGACAAAAATCACATGATGATATCAATAGATGCAGAAAAAGCATTCGATAAGGTCCCATTTATGGGACAGCACCCATTTATTATAAAAACACTCAGTAAAGTGGGCACACAGGGAGCATTCCTCAGCATAATAAAGGCCATATATGAGAGACCTACAGCCAACATCATACTCAACTAGCAAAAACTAAAAGCTTTCCCATTAAGATCAGGAACAAGACAAGGATATCTGCTTTCACCACTTCTATGAACATAGTATTGGAAGTACTAGCCACAGCAAACAGACAAGAAAAAGAAATAAAAGGCATCCAAATTGGAAAGGAGAAAGCAAAACTGGCATTGTTTGCAGATGACATAACAGTGTACTTAGAAAATCCTATAGATTCCACAAAAAAACCACTTGACCTAAT
Source organism: Macrotus californicus (assembly GCA_007922815.1). Lineage (NCBI taxonomy): Eukaryota > Metazoa > Chordata > Mammalia > Chiroptera > Phyllostomidae > Macrotus > Macrotus californicus. The sequence continues at coordinate 12,263 of VMDR010010574.1, read as the reverse complement.
AAGTGAATTTGGCAAAACAGTGGATACAAAGTCAATATTCAGAAATCAAAGGCATTTTTGTACACCAATAATGAAATACCAGAAACAGAAATCAGGAAAAAAAATCCCATTTGATATAGCAACAAGAAAAATAAAATACCTAGGAATAAACATAACTAAGGAGGGTAAAAGACTTGTACTCAGACAAGTACACAACACTGAAGAAAGAAATTAAGAAAGACTCAAACAAATGGAAGCATGTACCATGTTCATGGATAGGAAGAATTAACATCATCAAAATGTCCATACTACCCAAAGCGATTTATAGATTCAATGCAATCCCTATTAAAGTACCAATGATATATTTCACAGATATAGAACAAACATTTCAGAAATTTATATGGAACCATAAAAGACCCTGAATAGCTGCAGCAATTTTGAGAAAGAAGAACAAAGCAGGAGGGACCACAATACTTAATATCAAACTGCATTACAAGGCCACTGTAATCAAAACAGCCTGGTAATGGCATAAGAACAGAGACATAGACCAATGGAACAGAACAGAGAGCCCAGAAATATACCCAAATCTCTATCATCAACTAATATTCGACAAAGGGGGGAGAAGCATAAAATGGAGTAAAAATAGCCTCTTCAACAAATGGTGTTGGGAGATTTGGACAGCTACTTGTGAAAAAATGAAACTTGATCACCAACTGACACCACACACAAAAATAAATTCGAGGTGGATAAAAGACTTATATATAAGTCATGACACAATAAGTGCCCTAGGGGAAAACATAGGTGGGAAAATTTCAGATATTCCACAGCAATGTTTTCACTGATATGTCCCATAGAGTGAGGGACATAAAGGAAAGAATAAACAAATGGGACCTCATCAAATTAAAAAGCTTCTGCATGGCTAAAGAAAACAGCATTAAAATGAACAGAGAACCAACTATATGGGAAATCATATTTGCCAACAATGACTTGGACAAGGGTTTGATCTCCAAAATATATAAAGATCTCACATGACTCCACTCCAGGAAGACAAACAACCCAATTAAAAAATGGGCAAAAGACCTGAACAGACATTTCTCCAAGGAGGACATACAGAGGGCACAGAGACATATGAAAAAATTCTCAGCATCACTAGCCATCAGACAGATGCAAATTAAAACCACCATGAGATACCACTTGACACCGGTCACAATGGCCATTATAAACAAATCAAAAAACAAGTGTTGGAGAGGATGTGGAGAAAAGGGAACCCTAGTGCACTGTTGGTGGGATTGCAGACTGGTGCAGCCACTGTGGAAAACAGTATGGAATTTCTTCAGAAAACCAAAAATGGAACTTTCTTTAGACCCAGCAATTCCAGTGCTGGTATTATTTCCTAAGAACCCAGAAACACCAGTTCAAAAGAACCTATGCAGCCCAATGTTCATAGTAGTACAATTTATAATAGTCAAATGGTGGAAGCAACCTAAGTGCCCATCTGTAAATCAATGGATCAAAAAACTATGGTACATTTACACGATGGAATATTATGGATCAGAAAGAAAGAAAGAGTTTCTACCCTTTTTGAAAGCATGGATGGATCTGGAGAGCATTATGCTAAATTAAATAATATAGGCAGTGAAACACAAATACCATATGATCTCACCTTTAAGTGGAACCTAATTAACAGAACAAACAAGCAAACAAAATATAACCAGAGACAGTGAAATAAAGAACAAACTGACAGTAACCAGAGGGGAGGTTTGAGGGGATAAAGCAGGGAAAAGATGGAGGGGTTTTCTCAGGAACAAGTATAAAGGACACATGGACAAAACCAAAGGTGGGTAGGATTGAGGGTGGGAGGTGGGGATGGGGGTAGTGTTGGGGGGAATGTGGAGAGTACTGTAGTTGAACAACAATAAAAAATAAATGTAAAAGAAAAGGACATTGGTTTCTCCCATGGAATGTTTGGGCTTCATCACTTGTCTCCCTGTGTTAAATCTCCAAGGTAATGATGTGTGCTGGCGGAGGCTTCCAGCAACCATGGCTATGCGAGCCTGGCTTTTCCTAGGGGTGGTGGAAGTTGGGAGGAGAGAAAAAGCCTCCGTGTTGTTCTATAGAGTTCCATGTAGAGGGAGGTTCAACAAGAGGTGAATGCTTGTGCCCAATACAGAGCAGAGTCCCCTCCATGTTTTCTGTTCTCTGCAAGGCACATGTGAAAGAGAAGGGCATTCCAGTCTCAGAAACAGGACAGAAAAAGCACAGAGGCAGGGAAGCAGCTCATGGATGGGGCCATGGAAAAAATGTGAAGGAGCCAAGTGGGTGAGGAGGTGAGAAAGGGAGGTGGGCTAGACAACAGAAGGCTGGTCAGTAGGCCAGGGTGTGGGGAACCTAAGTAAGCTTTCCAGGTAAAACACAGGAGGGTTGGTTACATTTGAATTTCAAATAAATAATTCATCATTTTCTTTTTAGCAAAAGTATGAGAAAGGAAACAGTGCTTCAGCTTCTCTGACTTAATCAGTAGCCAAAAGAGAACAATGAGCCCTGACTTATACGGCTCAGTGGGTTGGGCAATATCCCACAGACTAAAAGGTTGCTGGTTCAATTCCTGGTCAGGGCATAGGTGTGGGTTGGGAGCCAGGTCTCCGACTGGGGGTGGGCAACAGGCAACCCATCAATGTTTCGCACATCAATGTTTCTCTCCTTCTCTTTCTCCCTCTCCCTCCTCTCTCTAAAAATAAATAAATAGTCTTCTTTAAAAAGAGAGAGAGGGAGAGAGAACAATGAGCTTTCCCAAAATTTCTTACAAAGGCAGGAACCATGGGGGGATAATCATATATATGACTACAGTTTCAAACAGTGAAGATCAATGATATAGATAACAATATCTGTTCTTTCTACGTTCTGATAAAAATCACCTTGAGTAGTTTCAAAAAATTTGTTTCCAGATCCTAATTAAAATTTTCTGACTACTGTGGGCACAGCAACTCAAATTTATCTTTTCTACACATTCCTTCCATTTCATATAGAACTGTGTGTACCCTGATTGAAACTTCTAATGCGACAGATGGACTTTTCGCTACTCCTCTGCCTATACAGGAATCCCTCATCCCCACTTTCCAGGAGTTAGAACACCGTTTCAAGGCTTCTTGAAGCTCTGCTCTCAGGCTATGACCTTCAAGCAAGGGGGTAAATAAAAACTTAATATTTTCAAAGACTCAAGTTCTTTCCGTTGAGAAATATGTCCCACATGTCCCATGTTTCTAGTGGGCTGGCCTCTAGGGAAGGGTCTCATCCAGCATAGAGCTGCCTCCCAGGTGGTCCCTGGCAGCAGCAGGCCCCTAGTCCCCCAGCACACCCGCACCCATCTCCTTCAGTCTCTCCAGTACCTTGCCTAACTGAGTTTTGAAAGAGTCAGAAATCTGAGGCTGCTGCACATTGCTTCTCCTCATGAGCACGTTGATGATGGCTTGCTCGTTGGTCCCTGCAGGGGTGTACAGTGTGAGCAACTCCACTTCTCCCAGGGGCCCTGATAAAGGCTGGGGAGAAGGGAGGGCAGCAGCTTGGTGGCCAAGCACTGGGTATATACCATCTGGATAGCTTCAAAACCTGATTCTTAAAGTATAGATAAGATATCTAGACAGAAAATCCACCTGTCCATTTTCCACATCCACCCACACAATGTTGGGTACAGCCCAGCCTCAGCCTTACAGTAATAGTATCTGAGGACCCTCTAGTCATCTGATCTGCTTCAGATATTGCCTGGAGCATTGAGTTTTGTCAGCAAGACCTCCTGTCCTGACCTCACTTGTGCTGGTAGCAATGGGGAAAGGTCAGGACTGAGGATCCAGAAAATTGGATCTAAGTTCTTGTCCAACAGTCCAGTGGCAAGCTGCCTAACCTCCCTAAGCTTATATTTTCTTCTTTGGGAAGTGAAGACAATAAAGATTTCACAGGAAATAGAGGACATCCACATGCTGGGTTAGAATAGGAATGGTAGCTCTTGTTGATGCCCTAGTCACCATCAAAGTGAGGTAGGGAGTAAATTCGGCCTGGGGTGATGGCATGAGGGCTTTCTGGGCCAGACTGTACAAATGCTATTGGTTTATGAGGGAATGTAGACACCACAGACTGGCCAGGGTAAGTGGGGCAGGGAAAAGCCGCAAAACCTCTGTGTCCTGCCCCCTGGGCCCATTTCAGCCCCCAACACTCCCAACATCATCTCATCCAAAATTCACAGTGACACACAGGGTTCAAAGTGCTTGGGGTCATTTGGAAGTGAGAAAGCTCAGATCTATTGGGATGAGGTTGCTGGCACAAGGACATGCAGGCACACAGCAGATCACCTCCGCATCTGCACCCCCATTACTCAGGGAGGGTACAACTGCCCTCCCCCTGCAGTCTCAGGGGTATGTGTAGACCAGAGCTGGGGAAGGTGGAGCCTGTGTGATGATTCTGTGGGTGCTGGGAGTCAGTCCCAGGGGCTTTTGTGGACACCCTAACCCCTAGGTTGTCCCTGACATCTCTTCTCAGGGCTGTGAGCAGAGAGGTCTTGAGCAGAGCAGGCAGAACCCCAGAGACTCACAGCATTCCTGGAGCAAGGCCTCAGATGCCCACTCACCAATTCTTTCCATGGCTTTGTAGAGGGTCTCCACGTTGGGGTCTGGTTTGAAATATGGGCTGTCCTTCACTGAGACACCCTCCTGTTCAATCTGCAAGAGAACTAAGGCCTGCTCGACATGGGAAGGTGGGAGGGCAGTCCAGGCTCCTGGTCTTCTTTGCAGCTTGTCCTGGCAGGTAAGATCTAGCTGGGCCCCTGCAGCTGGTGACTGAATCCCCAGCCCTTCCTGATCCTGCCTGACTTGGTTCCTCCTGGCTGTCCACCTGGGTGAGGGGAGGACTGAGGGGTCCTTCCTGGTCCAGGGCAGCAGCTTTCTGATATAAGTGTTTCCACTCTACACCAAGTTGCCATAAGGCCCTTTGACCTCAGGGCTGCAGAAGCCCAACTTGCCTCTTAGCTATATTGGCCAAGAAGAGCCCTCAGGTTGGATGGAGGGGCCTCCTAAGGAGGAGTGAGGCAGGCCCAAGCTAGTTAACACCTCCCTGCCATCCTGAGAGATGGAATCCCAGCTCTCAGAGACAGTGCCAGCCTTGAGGGGTCAGGGTTTGGAGACTTGGACAGTACAGGCAGACCTTGAAGGTGGCCACTGTGGCCATTCTCAGAGCCACCACACTTACTGTGTGGGCAGCAAGAAGAGGGTCTAGAGCCTTGGTGGTAGCCTTTGGAGGGTGGGGTGGTGGGAGACTCTAGACAGGGAGAGAGGACCTGGCCTGAGAAAGAGCCAGCAGGGGCTTCAGAGTTTTATCAGGGTGACAGGGCACAAAAACCATGTGTGTGTTCCTAGACATCTTGTCTTCAGAAGTGTCCTGACTGTACCTGCAGTTTTACCTCCCTCAACCTTCTTGCCAGGGCTATTCTTGGATCTTTTGTGATGAGATTCCAGAGGCTGGCAGAGATTCCTCATGTGATGGAAGCTTTGGAGGAGAAATGGGGGGGGGGCATTGCAGGCGGTGAGCTTAGGGGTACAAGAGAAGGGGAATGGCACTGCATCCTGTGGGAAGTGGTTTCCTGGGTTTAGTTGGGCCTATAGAGCACATCAGCTGTGTAAAAAATTACTTGACAAGGGGGCACCCTGAGAGAATGTGCCCTGCCTGGTCTGGCTGTGAAAGGTTGCTAGTTCCCTGCTGAGCTTTGTGGAATTACCATATTTACTCCATAGGACGGCCCCTTGGTTAAAAGGCTGGCACCAGCCAGAGCAGGACGGCCCCTTGGTTAAAAGGCTGGCACCAGCCAGAGCCACAGCTTGCTGGGAGAAGCTGCTAAACCTCTCCTGTCCTTGCCCCTGCCCTGGGGTGTGGTCTCTGATCAGGCTGGGCCTCTCCTAGTCAGTGCCATCTGAGAAGGCAGCAGGCCCAGCTCCCCTCAGCTTCCCCCAGCACCACTGACAGATGGAGGAAGGGATAACCCCACCCAAAGCTACAAGAACAATGAGCAAGTAATGACAGGCTTCATGGAGCTCAGTGCTACCTGGAGAACGGCAGGTGAGACTGGGAAGCCAGGTGTGGTTTGAGCTCAATCTGCCTGCTTCCTGAGAAGTGGGTACTTGCAAGAAGATAGAGAGCCAGGGCACCTAGCTGAGCACCTTTGCAAAGTCTACAGGCTCATGAGGGCAGAGGGTTAGGTTTAGAAGGAAGTGCACAGAGCTCAAAAACTGAAATAAAGCAGATAACCAAAGTACTTGGGTCCTTGACTTCCAAATCTGTAATCCAGGGTTTGCTTAAGGGCTCTTTAGACTTTTATCCTACAGAGTTTCTTAGGTGCAAATGACTGATCCTCTTAAGTAGTGTTTTTGGGAGAGAGGTGGTAGAGGAGCGGAGGGAGATTGGCGATAGGCATTGAATATGAGGGAGACTCAGAGAGGCTTCAAATACAAGGGAGTTTAGTCCCATTGCATTTGGTCTTCCACTCACCTCTTCACTTACTCCTTCTATATGCTCCTAACTCACTCATCTATTCCCCTACCTACCACCAACCTACTCATTCATCTATTCAACCATTCTCCACCCAGACATCTAACTACTCCTTCCTTCCTTCCTTCCTTCCTTCCTTCCTTCCTTCCTTCCTTCCTTCCTTCCTTCCTTCCTTCCTTCCATTTATCCTTTCACTCATCCATGTATTCATCCATTCATCTATCGATCCATCCATCCACCCTTCCTTCCATCATCATTCTATCCATCTATTCATCTACCCTTCCTTCCTTCCATTTGTAATGTCTTTCTATTTATCTACCCTTCCATCCAAGCCCTGGGTTAGATCCTGAAAATACAGAGCAGATTCCCATCCATGTACAGCTATAAGGATATTTCTTTTGAGTAAAAGGTAAGAAGCCATTCATTCCACGTCCTTTGCTTGAATTTCAAATGTCTGGTGACAGATTTTCTCATTTAATTTCTCAGCATCATATATATATATAACAGCAGAAATTGTTAGAAATGATTCCTTGTGGAAATTCTGTTAGGTAGCACTAGGAATGAGTGGTCAGACGGAAAATAAAATCAGGGCCCTTACCATTACAATCTAACAAAGAACTTAATACAGGAGGCTAGAAGCAAAATGAAGACATGTCTCATCCATTCACTCAGCATTTTTCAGCTCAGTTTGATAAGATTTCTGGGTGTCCAGAGCATTACAAGCAAAATAGCACAGGAGGAAGGGAGAGTCCTTGAGACTGTGTGGAGAAAAGGAGCTCTGTAACAATCTCACTAGGTTGCCTGGTATTCTGAACATCACAAGCAGGAATTGCACAGGAAGAAGAGAGAGGCATATGCTGGGAAAAGGAACTTCTGTATCTATTTCACTAACTAAAGCAGAGAACCTTTACTAACTGAGAAAGAAAGCCTTTGTGGCTGTACGTTATTCCCAATATTTAGTAAGAAGAGAAGGAGGGGGAACCTAGAAGCTGACTAAGGCATATAACCCCTGAGCCCCAATAGTTGGTATATTTAGATTAGCTAAGTACTCACTTAAGTGTATAGAACAAACTTATCAATAAACTTGCTAACAAACTTACTAACAACTTTATGGGTGCCTGCTTGCAGCTTTGTGCACATATGTGTTTCATAAATATACTTTCTGGCTCATTTCCACTACATGTGCCTGTCTCTCACTTGAATTATTCTCTTGCAGGTGAGACAAGGATCAAGGCAGGAAAAAGAGCCTCTTAACTCGGGTCTCTCTCTCCCCATCCCTAACAATTCCATCCAGAGAGCCTATGCAGTCCCAGATGTTGCTCAACTGTGCATCTCATGTTTGTGGAGTCATTAGCTGCTGTTACCACTATTAGTGATTTGAGCACCTCCCATGTGCCAGGCTCTGCCAGTTGGATGCTTTAGATGCTGTAGATGCAGTGCTCTTCTCTTGGTTTCTCTTGACAGTTGCACTAGGTAAATACGAATGTCCCATTTTATAGGCAAGGGAGCTGGGCTCAGAGAACTTGTTAAAGTTACACAGCTAGTAAGTGATAGTGCCAGGGACTTAACCCACAGCCTAACTCAGAAGCTGAGCTCTGTTTACCTCCTCCACTTGATCAATGACACAGTTTTGCAGATAATGAGTCTTCCTGAAACTCATCACTAAAGGAAGTCTGTCCCAGAGGAGGAATGCAGGTCTGGAAGTTTGGAGGACCTATCACCTCTCAGTGCTGAGCTCTGGGGGCCACCCAGGAGGGACTTTCTTCTGCCCCCATGCTGGGACTCAGGGGGCTGTCTGTGCAGCCGTTATTGACCAGGCCATACGGATCACAGTGGTGTGACCCATTTGGCAGGTCTGAGGCACTATTTGTAAACAGCTTCCTAGAGGGTTGTAATTTCACTGCATTGAGAAGCATCAGCCTCACTTTGCACTTCATGGTTTTAGGGGAAGAGAGGACAATTTTCTTGGAATCAGATCCCTGGATATCAGTATGGACCAGTAGAGCTCCAGGTTTTCTTACCTGAAACCCTCCCCCCCCCACTGTTGGAAGAAGGTTCTGCCAAGGCTCCTGCTGTGTCTTGCCTGGAGTAGGCAGGTCCAGACAGGAACATTTTCACTGAAAATGTGACTCAGCCCAGCCTGTGACTCTATATCTGTAACACATTTTATGGTCGTCACAGGGGAACTGCCATGTCTTTGCCTTCTGTCATCACGATCTGGGAGACAGAAGTTTGTCTCTGTAAGAGAGGTACAGATGCCCAGATGCATACCCCTAACCCCCTGCCCCAAGCTGATCTTTCATCTCCCTCTGTTCCTAGTCCTGGTCCATCTTGGTGCCCAGAGGACACCTGGTCTTCTCTGTCAGATCAGCCAGTCATAGGTGGGGTCTACCTGCAATCTTGCTGCCACAAGCCAGCTCTTCCAGATGGGTGGCCAAGGCCTACAGACTTTGGGCTCTGGAGTGAGGCTGCTTGGATTCTAACCCAGATTCTAACACTTACTAGTGTGGCAACCTCACTTACTAGGAAGGCTAAGCAGGAGCTTCGCCTCCTGGTGCCTTTGTTTCCTCATCTGTGGACAAAGTAATTGACATCTACATTGTAGAGGTGGTATGAGGTTCAAGTGAGATATTGAGTATGAAGTGCTTAGAGGAATGTCTGGCACATTGTAGTTGCTCAGTAAATGTCATGTTATCTTGCCAGGTTGACCAGGTCCTTAGAAGGGACCTTCTGCCTGCCTAGCTGAGTAGGGCCCCAAGGATGGTCCTTCACTCTTGCCCCACTGGGAGCAAGGCCCAGAATCAGATCACCTGGGCCAACACCTGATTTTGGAAAGTGCCCAATCCTGGGCTTTCCTTGACATATCTGTGCCCCCAAAGGCTTGTTCCCACCACCCAAGACAAAACTGGCCCCTTGACCTGTTCTGGCTGCTTTGCTCGAGGCCATGCAGCTTTCCCACCTTGGTCTTGTTGTCCTCTCTGTGCCATCTGTCCAGGATGTCTGAGTCTAGGGCTACTGGGTTGTGATATATGAACAAAGAGATTTCCTGAAGCAAGATAAGCCTGGTTCCACTAAGGCTCACAGAGAGCCTGGGGATAGAAGTGAAGAGAACCGAGTTTGAGCTATGCCCCTGCCTGCTAGCTGTGGGGCCTGACAAGTTACTCAGTGTCTTTGAGCCTCAGTTTTTTCATCTGTACAATGGGAAGAGCAGTTCTGACATCCCAGGTTGCCTGGGGACAAAATGAAGGAAGGAATGCAGAGCTTCCAGCATCATGCCTTTTCAAGGGATGTAGTTTTCTCATTGTCTTGGTCTCCTTTTTGTGTTTTCAACTCCTTAGCACAAGATGGCCTTGGACTTAAACATGCCTGGGAATCTGTTAATTCAGCTGGGACATGGGTGACTTGGGGACAGACTGTGCTGTTCTCCCTACCTCTGCTCTCAGTCTCTTATAAAGCATGGATTTCAGCCAAGCAAGATCCCTCCTGTGGGCCAGATCCTCCTGCTCTCACTCCTCAATATTGACAAATCAAATAAACACCCTTGTTCCCTGGAGACTAACCCACCCTCCCAGGCCCTGGGAGTGGGCATTGATGAGCCCTCCAGTATCAACCTATTCAATCAGGTTACTCTCTAGCCAAAGGCCTTTGAATGCTCTCCATTTCACTTAAGGTAAAATCTGAGCTCCTTAGCTTGCCATATGAGGCCCTTAGGACCCAGTTCTGCCTGCTTCCCTAGGTATATCTCCCTTATCCTTTGCCATTCCTTCCAAGGCCCTTAAGCTATTTCCTTCCAAAGCCAAGCTTCCCATCTTTCTGGACTTTTGCATACACTGTTTCCCTTGCAAGAAACCACTGTTTGATTCTTCCCAACATACATATGTGCACATACACCACACATGTATATATGGCTCAACCATGAAACCCCCTAACTTTGAGCAGCCCGACCTCTCTCAGAAAGGATTCTTCCTCTGAGTTCTCCCAGCCCCTTAGCCTCTCCCTGTGCATTTCAAAGGTCCTTTATCTGCCTGTCTCACCTGCCTTTGTCTCTGGTGTGAGCACTTCTAGGGCGATGCAGTTTCTTCCTGTCTTTCTCCCCAGTGGGCAGCGCAGGGCTTGGTCTGGCAGGCAGCAGCAAGTGCTGACTGAGCTGATCCCTCTTCCCTATCCCCCAACACTGCAAAATCTCTCTGATTCTGCTTGCTCCACGCTTACCCAGGCTTTCCACCAGGCCATCCTAGTCACCTTACAGCCTCCTGTCCCCAGGCAGATGAAGAAACACTAGTCAGCACTCCCTCCACTGTGAGAGTCCAAATGCCTGGGCCAGGTACTTGAGCAGGTGGGGTTGGGTGTGGTGGTACAAGCAGGCCACAGGCCCCACCTAGCACCACTCCTGACCCATCCCCCTCTGGAATCGCAGGCCCACCCAGGCACTGCCTGAGCCTGCCCAGTGGAATACACTGCTCACCACTGTTACATAGACTGGATATTCTGAGATTCAGCCTTTGAAAGCACCATTTAGTAAACATGGCTGTAATTTCATATGTAGTTTCCAGTCTTTGTTGGACTTGATCTATATAAAAAAAGAATAGTCCTACATACTCCTTTCATTTATTGCAGTTTCTACACAATTAACAATGGAATGAGGAGCTCATCTCCAGTATTGGATTGTCTCTATGTCTACAAGGGGTTGACCGCCAAACACCAAAAATATCGATTGGAGGATGGGCCCATGTAGTACAGGCTTCCTCACTAGGTGAGGGTTCTAGGAACCCATCTCTATCAGTATACCAGCTGGCATTGTTGGGAGAGGCTGCCTTTGGCTTCAGTGAATTTTATTTTATTTTATCTTATTGTTGTTCAAATACAGTTATCTGTATTTTCCCACAACCATTACCCACTAACCCCACCACAGCCATACCCACCTTCCTCCCCTGATTCTACCCCCTTGGTTTTGTCAGTTTTGTCTATGTAACCTTTATAGTTATTACTGAAATCCCTTCCCCGCTTTCTACCCCGCTTATCCCCTCCCATCTCCCCTCTGGTTACTGTCAAATTGTTCTTAAATTCAATGTCTCTAGTTATATTTGGCTTGCTTGTTTGTTTTGTTGATTAGGTTCCACTTAAAGGTAAGATCATATGGTATTTGTCTTTCACTGCCTGGCTCCTTTCACTTAGGATGATGCTCTCCATTTCCATCCATGCTGTGGCAAAGGGTAGGAGCTTCTTCTTTCTTTCTGTTGTGTAGAATTCCATTATGTAAATGTACCACAGTTTTTTGATTCACTCATTGACTGATGGGCACTTAGGTTGCTTCCAACACTTGGCTATTGTAAATTGTGTTGCTGTGAACATTGGGCTGCATGTGTTCTTTTTTTTTTCAATGTTTTTATTAAGAAAGCTGTTACAGTTATCTTAATTTTCCTTTTGCCTCCCTCCACTCAACACCCCCCACTCCCTCAGGCAATCCCCCCACCATTATTCATGTCCATGGGTCATGCAAATAAGTTTATTGGATACTCTATTTCCTATACTGTACTTTACATCTCCATGGCTATTCTGTAACTACCTATTTGTACTTCTTTTTAAAAATATATTTTATTGATTATGCTATTATAGTTGTCTTATTTCCCCCCTTTATTCGTCTCCACCCTGCGCACCCCCTCCCACCCACATTCTCCCTCTTTAGCTCATGTCCATGGGCCATATATATAAGTTCTTTGGCTCTACATTTCCTGTACTATTCTTTTTTTTTTTTT
>VMDR010010573.1:0-30487 GCA_007922815.1 Macrotus californicus | reverse complement strand
TTTCTAATCTGATCTTCAGAGCATTTCATCCCAAAGCAGCAGAATATACACATTCTTTTCAAGTGCACATGGAAAGTTTCATAGGATAGATCACATGTTAGGACACAAAACAAGTCTCAATAAATTTAATAAGACTGAAATCATATCAAGCATCTTCTCTGAACATAATGCTATGAAACTAGAAATCAATCACAAGAACAAAACTGAAAAATACACAAAGACATGGAAGCTAAATAACATGTTGTTAAACGAAGAACGGGTCAACAACAAGATCAAGGAAGAAATCAAGATACCTTGAAACAAATGAAAATGAGAACACAACCACCAAAATCTGTGGGACAAGGGAAAGCAATCCTAACAAGGAAATTCACAGCATTACAGGTCTATCACAAGAAACAAGAAAAATCTCAAATAAATAATCTAGCTTTACACTTAAAGGAATTTGAAAAAGAATAACAAACAAAGTTCAAAGTGTGTAGAAGGAAGGAAATAATAAAGATCAGATTAGAAATGAACAAAATAGAGTCTAAGAAACAGTACAAAAGACAATGAATCCAAAAGCTGGTTCGTTGAAAAGATAAACAAGATTGACAAACCTTTAACCAGATTCATCAAGAAAAAAAGAAAGAATCCAAATAAATAAAATAAAAAATGACAGAGAAGAAATAACAACTGACATTAAAGAAATACAAAGCATTATAAGAAAATACTACAAACAATTATATGCTGATAAATTGGACAACCTAGATGAAATGGATAAATTCCTAGAAATATACAATTTTCCAAAACTAAATCAGGAAAAATAAGGGAATCTGAATAGACAGATTACACCTAGTGAAACTGAAGCAGTAATCAAGAAACTCCCAACAAATAAAAGCCCTGGACTGGATGGCTTCACAGGTGAATTTTACCAAACATTCTGAGAACTAACATCTCTCTTCTCAAATTATTCCAAAAAATTCAAGAGAATGGAAGACTCCTAATCTCATTTTATGAGGCCAGCATTGCCCTAATTCCAACACCAGATAAAGATACTACAAAAAAAGAAAATTATAGGCCAAAATTTTTGATGGACATAGATGCTAAAACCCTCACCAAACTATTAGCAAACCAAATACAATACATCAAAAAGATCATACATCACAATCAAGCAGGATTTATGCCAGGGATGCAAGGTTGGTACAAGATTCACAAATCAATAAATGTGATTCACCACATAAACAAATGAAAGATAAAAATCACATGATCATATCCACAGATGCAGAAAATGCATTTGATGAAATCAGCACCCATTTATGATAAAAACTCTCAGCAAAGTGGGAATAAAGGGAACATACCTAAACACAATAAAGGCCATATATGATAAACTCAGTGCTTACATCATGCTCAACAGGCAAAAACTGCAAACATTGCCCCTAAGATTGGTGAATAAGACAGGGATGTCTGCTTTCACCTCTCTTATTCAACATAGTACTGAAGTCCTAGCCACAGCAATCAGAGAAGAAGAAGAAATAAAAGGCATTCAAATTGGAAAGGAAGAAGTAAAGCTGTCATTATTTGCAGACGACATGATACTGTACATAGAGAACCCTAAAGAAACTACTAGAACTGATAAATGAATTCAGTAAAGTAGCAGGATATGAAATTAATATCCAGAAATCACATCCACTTTTATATGCTAATAATGAACTAGCAGAAAGGGAAATTAAGAAAACAATCTCATGCACAATTGCTTCAAAAAAAGTAAAATACCTAGCAGCAAATCTAACCAAGGATGTAAAAGACCTAGACTAGGAAAATTATAAGACACTGAAGAAAGAAATTGAAGAAGATGCATTAAGTGGAAACACAAACCGTGTTCATGGATAGGTGAATTAACACCATTAAAATGTCCATACTGCCCAAAGCAATCCACAGATTCAAGGCAATTTGTAGCAAGATACCAATTACATATTTCACAGAACTGAAACAAATATTTCAAAAATTTATATGGAACCACAAAAGGCCTCAAATAGCAACAGCAATCTTGAGAAAGAAGAGCAAAGTTGGAGGAATCATGCAACCAAATATCAGACTATACTCTAAGGCCACAGTAATCAAAACAGCATGGAGCTGGCATAAAAACAGACACATAGGTGAATGGAACAGAATGGAGAGCTCAAAAATGAACCCACACCTTTATAGTCAATTCATATTTGACAGAAGAAGCAAGTACATACAATGGGCTAATGATAGTTTATTCAATAAATGATGTTGGGAAAACTAGAGATAGAAAAATGCAGAAAAATGAAACTAGACCATCTTCTTATATCACACACAAGAATAAATTCAAAATGGATTAAAGACTTAAATGTTACCAAAACCATAAAAATCCTAGAAGAAAACATAGGGAGTAAAATCTTGGGCATTGCTTATAGCAATATGTTTTCTGATATATCTCCTTGTGCAAAGGAAACAAAATAAAAAAAAAACAAACAAACAAATGGGACTATATAAAACTGAAACGTTTTTGAACAGCAAAGGAAACCATCAACAAAATAAAAAGACAACCCACAGAATTGGAGAACATAATCACTGATACATCCAATAAGGGGTTTATATCCAAAATTTATAAAGAACTTACAAAACTCAACACCAAAAATAAATAAATAAATAAACCAATTACAAAATGGGCAAAGGACCTGAGTATACACTTCTCCAAAGAGGACATACAGATGATCAATAGACATATGCAAAGATGTTCAACATCATTAATCATCAGAGAAATGCAAATTAAAACCACAATGAGATATCACATCATACCTGTCAGAATGGCCATCATAAACAAATCAACAAACAAGTGCTGATGAGGATGTGGAGAAAAGGGAACCCTTTTGCACTGTTGGTGGGAATGCAGATTGGGGCAGTCACTGTGGAAAGCAATACGGAATTATCTCAAAAAATTAAAAATGGAACTGTCTTATGACTTAGTGATTCTACTTTTGGGGATTTACCTAAGAAACTCAAAACACTAATTCAAAAGAATATATGCACCTCTATGTTTATTGCAACATTATTTAGAATAGCCAAGATATGGAGACAGACCAAGTGTCCATCAGTAGATGAGTGGATAAAACAACTATGGTACATTTACACAATGGAATTCTACTCAGCCATAAAAAAGAAGAAAATTTTACCATTTGCAACAGTATTGGATGACCCTAGAGAACATTATGCTAAGTGAAATAAGCCAGTCAGAGAAAGACAAATACTATATGATTTCACTCATATGTGGAATCTAATGAACTGAACTAATAAGCAAAATAGAGACAGACTCATAGATAGAGAGCAGGCTGGCAGCTCTGGTGGGGGGCAGGTTAAGGGGTGGAGGTATTGAGCTAAAAAGAAAAAGAACTTGGACATGGACAACAGTGTGGTAATTGCAGGGGGATAGGGTGGGTGGAGGTGGAAGGGGGTATAAAGAAGAGAGATGATGGAAAAATACAATAAAAAATAAGATACAAAAAATGAATGAGCAGGACTCAGGTATGTGAAGAGATGGTGAGGGAATTTGGGGTTGAAGACACTATACAGAGAGAAGAGAATGTAAAAGAATATGTTAGAAACCAATGCGTGGGACAGTCAGGCTGGATGGACCTACTGAGGGAACTGAATGCTCGGGGCAACACTTCTCACAAGCTTCAGCTTCCATGCACCATTCACACTCTATCCTTGATTGTTTGGGAGTCCCTAGACAGGAGTAAGCATTCCATGGTTGAGGCTGGTGGATTAGAGATTGCATAGAAAAGGTTTATCTGCCAAGAATCTGGAAAAACCTCCATGAAATTTTCAGATCAAATGGAAAAGTCGACTAGGTAAAAATATGATTAAATAAATTTATAGCTGGTTCGATCACTGGACCAAAATTATACTCATCTCTTGCCCCTAAACTTGCCATTGCTCATGTTATTCCCAACTCTGCGACTAGCCATTCACCCAGTAAAAGTGGGAGTAGATTCTTAAAAATAAGTCAGCTCACAGCTGGTCAGAGTACTGGAGTTCCCATGGTGAGGGCGATCACACTAGAGAGAGGGACTTGCTGCCCTTAAAGACGGTAACTTTCTCTAGGGCCTAACGATAGGCCATGAAAATCCATGGTCCTATTTGTGTCCAGAGAACATGAGACTCTTCTATTTCCAGTTCTAGAGTAGTGAGACTTTTATTCAAATTGGCAGGTGGGTATGCTACACCACATAAATAAATGTTTCCATTGAGGCCACCTCATGCAGTGAGAACAGGAAGTTCAAATGCCAACTCCCCACATGATATTCTTGCCATTGAAAAGTATGAAATATGTTATGTTTTCCTCCTAATATGCCCTGCCAAGCACAATCACAGTGACTGACCTGCATCTAGCATCTGTGTAGAATTCATGCAAATGAGGGGACAACAGTAGGAAGATAGAGAAGAGAGGACTGGTCTTGGATGGAAGGAATGGTGGGAGCTGTCTTTTACAATTCATCAAGACACAAATAGAGATAACTTACTGTTTTTAAAAAGGCAGCGGATCTACTGAGAAATAAGTAAAAATAAAAAAGAATATGTAATCTAAAGAACCACCTGGAAATGCGGCACATTATGATCAAAAATACCAAATCCGTAGAGTCCAGCACATAAAATTGTAAGTGCCAAAGCCCCTTTACTCTAGCGTTACTTTGAAAGATGGAGAATTGTTTTTCTGGTGAGTCTTGAAGAGTAAGGACCCAGCAATCAAAGTAGGGAGACTTGAGTACTCTTGAAATCCCTTCTCTGCCTCGGACCTCGGGATTTCTGCTTCAGTTAATGGGATGGAAGTTTTCACAAACCACGAGAGTATGTGAACCATGGATGATCAAGGAGAGTCTTCATTTCTGAAAGGCAGACGAGGCTGCCACGGAGCTGTAACCCGCCAGCCTGAGGAGGGTGTCTGCGAAAGAACCCATCCGACACTTTGATCAGGAATTTCTTCCCAAAGGCAATAACCTCTCTGCCTTTTTTTTTGGAAGTCTGATTTTTTTTTTTAAGTTCTTAAACTAGTAGCAATCATTCTTTCCTAAAGAGAAGTTGTCATTTTTGTTAGCATGGTCTTTGAACTAACTTTTTCTCTAATTCTTCCGGCACAGAAAACTTGTTTTGAGTTCATGAAGAGGGTCAACATGTTGAATGAGATAGAAATTAGAAAGTTGTCCTTGTTAGCCAGATGCTGACAGTACACAGGACCCACTATGATTTAGAGGGGTGGGGGGTGGTGTCACAGGGTAGCAAGACAGCCACTTGTTTCAAACTAAGGGACAAGAGTGAACGTACACAATAAAATAAGAGGAAAGGGCACCGTTGAAAGAGAGAGTTTTTACCATGTTTCTCATACAGGCTCTTTCTTGTGGCTCTGCCTGAGTTGAAGGGTCTCCGGGCCTTAGTCAGCGTATTACAGACCCGTGAACTTGCTGGGTAATCAGGAAAAAGCAGTCCACTAACCAACACACATTTATAGTCCAAATACACAACATTTTCACACACTTACTAATCCTAATAGGTAAAGAAGCCTAAAAGCACCATTTTAAGGTAAAAAAAAAAATCTAATTTAAAAATGACTTGAAAATCCCTTAAAGCGCGTGTTAGACCATCTTTCCACAAGCTCTTACACCACCTTTCCACCGTCTTTCAATAAGTGCAGTGCAGATTGTTGGGTGTTTTCCTTGATTTGGGTGGGAGATAAAGTGGTGGACTTTTATTCAAAAGGTTGTTTTATGAAATAAATTGGCTCTACAAACACAAATCAGCTCATATCATGAGCTACATCTATGAAACAAAACAAGGAAGGGTAGAATCAATCTCTCATCTCAGCCCATCTGCCACGACTGACTGAGTAAAAGATGCGCGAATCAGCTTCGCCGTTTAAAGGGCTATTTTCACCTTTTTCTTTTTCCAACACACGTCTTTGAATTCACGTCAACGAGATACACACAGAGTCAGACTCCACGGTTCTGGGACACATCCTCACCCAAGAACCAAACTGAGAGCTCAGTAAAAGGCAGGGTCCTACACCTGAGGCTTCAGTGTCAGGAAAAAATGCCCTCTGCAAAGTGCCTGTTTTGTTAACTGCCGTCTTTCTAAATCCGTGCCCTGGATTCTGGCCGTCAATTATCACTTCTCCCATTTATGAAACCTCCTCTTATCTTTAACACAAGTCCTGGATGACCCTTTGGTCCTGAGGAGCTTGATTGAGAAGGAAACAGATTTATGGGAAAGGAACCTGGAAAATCTCACACAGACACATCTTGATTGAAACCCTCTGGATCTGTGGGAGAGAGAACGGGGCCCAGGAGACTTAGCTCTGAATTTGCTCCAACTCACTCCCTTCTCTCCAAAGCTCCCCATAAGGGCCAACAGTTTCATCTTTCAATCTCTCTCTCTCCTTCATTACCCCCTGTTTATTCACCTTTTCCATTCCCTGTCTAATTTTCTCATTCTTTCTGATTGCCCCACTCTCACACTCATATCCCCTCGTGTATCATCTTTCTGTTGGAGCCTGTACTGATGGCCTCTTTCCAAGAGCAGCAGGTTTGAATCAGCTCCAGTTTAAAATGAAGGGGCGGGGGTGGGTGGGTGGAGTGAAGCCAGGAGGGGATATCAGCTCTCTGATGTCCAGTGTACCCAGAGTGCAGCTCTCCCCCAAGCCTCCCAACTTCTTTCTCAATATCTTTCTCAATGTCGCTTTCAATACCTCTCTGTCTCTCTCTGTCTCTCTCTCTCTCCCATCTCCCCACACCCCTCTCCCATTCTCTCCCTCCCTCCCTCACACACCCTCCTCTGTCTCTTTCCCCAGACACCCCCCTCCCCCAAACACACACAGGTATACACAAGAGAAGACTTAATAATCCCTCGCAGGCAAAAACAGACCACACCCCCAATCAGGCAGCTGGTTTTCATTAGATGTTCCTAGCCCTATAAATATTCTCTTTTCTCACTTATCTCTTATTATTTTTCCTTTCCCTTTCTCATGTTCCCCGCCTCTGGATTCCCTCCTGGGAGGAGGCCTAAATTAAGAAGGGAAGGCTTGCCAAGCTTTGCATTAACCATCTTGTCATGCCCCAGGCCTCTGGCAGAGCAGAACCCAGAAATGATGGCTACTTGTTTGTCCAGTTTGCTCTCCACACACCAAAGTTCACAATCCTCTCGGGAGAGCAGAAGGGCTGAGCTCCGCCTGTGCAGAGGATGCTGCCAGGGTCACCCCATCTGCGCGCTCTCAACTGTGCTCCTGGCTGAGCCTTTGAGCGCTCTGTCACGGCTGTCTTGGGCTTCGCCCTGGCTGGTATGTGGTGTCTTGGGCACACGTCTGGAGGGTGGCATTCTGGGGTTCAGACCCGACCTCTTTGTGTTACACAGGCAATGTGACCTCCGGCAAGTTACACAACCTCCCGCAC
The DNA here is from genome assembly GCA_007922815.1 of Macrotus californicus. Lineage (NCBI taxonomy): Eukaryota > Metazoa > Chordata > Mammalia > Chiroptera > Phyllostomidae > Macrotus > Macrotus californicus. The sequence goes on along the minus strand of VMDR010010573.1, from coordinate 23,045 downwards.
TGATAAACTTGTGCTGCTAAGACCTACCTCAAAAGACCACTGGGAGGGTGAAAATGGGGAAACTAATGGGAAAACTTTCACTCAAGTCTGCACGGAGCAGATGCAGGTTCTCTCTTCTCGCCCCTTCCACTAGGATTTACTGTGAAAAATCACACTGGCTTCTACGACTGTCTCCTGTACCTTCAAAGTAAGAAGCATTAGAGAAGAATTAACCCACAAGTGCCCAAGGTCTAAGTTGGGGAGTGTAAAGTGTTCGCTTCTTGGTAAATGTTTGCTCTCTAAGATAATGAGAGCTGCAGAGAAAGAATGAATGTAAAATCCCTGAATTAGAACAAAGTATACAGTTGTTAGGACTTCTTATAAACCAGGCAGTGAGAAGGTATGTCATTGTTGTTAGCAACCCCAGAGCAAAAGTTTTTCCCTGGTGGCTGGGAAGAAGTCGGGGGACCTAGGCACCTCATCCTACACCAGGTGGTTAAGAATGCAGCCTCCAGGATCAGACTGTTCCCAGGTCTGGATTCCACGTCCGACCTTCCCTAGCTGTTGAACTTGAGTAAGTTACTGCCCTCTCTGTACTGCGTTTCCTCTTCTGTAAGTGGAGATAATAATAGTGCTGACTTCCCAGGGTCGTTGCAAAGATTGGACAAGCTGAGATAATTCACTGCCCTTCCACCAGTGTCTGGCAGAGTAAGTATATGGCAGCCATCCTTTCCATCCAGTATATCAATTCTGGTTTCTGATAGCCTTGACTATTCACAAACTGACCCATGTGCAGGGCCATTCTCCAGCAGGGATTTGCTCCTCCCACTTCTGCATGCTCCTCAGAAGGAGTCCAGCTACTCTGGTAGCTCCGGATAAATCCCAATCTTTTAGGTGGAGTAAACTCTGCAAATTCCTTAAGTGGCATCCCCGTGGTGGGGATGAACTTCGGGAGGACGAGCACTGTGGGCAGTAGGCATGCCTTTCTAGAGCCTCAGCCATCCACGACCCCACAGCGGTCCACAGCCTTCTGGAGAGCAGAGCTTTTGTCTGGGGGTGCAGGCGGTGACAAGGAATGGTGATAACCAACTCAGAGCCCTGAGTCTTCACAGGGCTTCAGGGGGTCGGTGAGGCTGGACCTGCCCGCGCTGCCTGTCTCTTTGGCTGAGGATAAGTGGAGAATACTGTCTTCCCAGCTCAGATTCAGGCCCAGCACAGAACCCCAAGGCCTTAAACCACAGAATTCAATCTCTTATCCCCTGAACATAAAGCAATCTAAGACTAATGAAAACTTCATAAGATGGTTTTTATTTTTATTTTCCTAATTCCTTTGCCCTATGAGTCAGCCTTATCATACACTTTGGAATCAGACCTTGTTTTGCCACTTTCTCACTGTGTGACCTTGGGCAAATTGCTTAACCTCTCTGAGCCTCCATTCATTAATATAAAATGAGGTTAACAACCTTACAACCTTACATCTTTAAGAAAGCAGCTCCATAACTTCTTTGTTAAACTTTGTCCCATTTGTTGAGGAAAGAGAAAAAGAAAGAACTACAGAAAGGGACTCTGAAGGAAATCATTAAATTGAAGAGAAAAGCTCTTAAAAAAAGAGGTTTTCTGCCCTCTTTGGTCCAGTCCGTTCTCCCATGGTGGCAGTGTAGCTAATACATCTGTGCTCCACTCGACCCCTGCTGAGCAGGGCTGGAGTAGGACAGGAAATCGGCACTCAGAAAATAAATGGCCTGTCCCACAGTCTTTTGTTAATGAGTCCAGGGCATAATAAATCAAGGTGACCCAGTCTCAAGAAACACAAGCCCGTTTAAAAACAAAAACCACGAAACCCCCAAGCCCCAGAGGTGAAGAGGAGGCGAAGGGAGAGGGAAGACTGCAGGGAGCCCTTATAAATCACACCCCGACGAAACCAGTGCAGATGTTTTCCCATTTCAGACCCACTCAAGAGGCCGAGAACAGACACATGTGGATGTGAATGGAAGGCGCTATCTGTTCGCGAGGGAAGGCAGGAGACAGCCCTCCCAGTGCACACGGCCCCTCCCCTCACTCAGTGTCCTTGGGGCTTTTAGTGGCACAGATCTGCAAGCTCTTTCTTAGTGTTGTAGCTGTCATGGTCCTCTTGGCTTTTTCCTCTCGTCCAGGTTCTCCCTTGAATCAGTATGGCAGGAGGGACTGAATTAGACAAAATGCCTAAATCTCCTTGAAGGAAAGCACAAAGAACGTCCAGTCTCAGACGTGGGTCTCAGCTTCCATCAGGAAGGGCTGCTGTAAAAAGACAGAAGGCTGGTCAGGTAAATCACGGGCAGGTAGGTCCTAGCTCACCAAGTAAACTGCAAGCTCTCTGAGGGCGAAATTTAACGACAGAATAGAAAGCATGTCAGAGTGGAGATAAGTGTTCCGGTATGGGGTAGAGAAACAGGAACTCCTAGATTTAGGGTGAGCTGTAATATGAGACCAGCTGTATACATAGGGCTTTCCCATAGAGCCATAATAGCCTGGTGAGATGGATGACCTTATTCCTGTTTCACAAATGCAGAAAGCGAGGCAAAAACGGGCCTAAGGAATAACAGGAAAAGTCAGTTCTAATGTACTTTGCAATTTGTAAAGAGTTTTCAGAAACGTTATTTTATCTGGACACACCCTATACGGTAGGTTAAACAGGCTGTTCTTCCTTTGCGACAGATGGGAAAGCCTGGAACGAGAGATATGAAGAAACTTCTCCAGGTCACACAGCTAACGTGTGGAAGTACATCGGTCCACATTAAACTTCTGGAATCTGTCCTTGCTTTTCAACCACAGCTATTTCCCAGGGCCCCATGAAGAACACTGTGCTGATAGGAAAAAGACCCTGAAAGGGGGGGATAAACTTTGGCCAAGTTGGGAAAAGGCCAAGGGCCTGTAATCTCAAGGTCCATAACTGTTTGGTGTTTAGCGGTAGCTGGAAAGCAGCTGAGTGGCCAAGAGGAAACTGTGGCCAAAGATTTTTCCCCTTTGCTCCTGCCATAGGAACCTCTCAGTCATTCCCTCCCTCCTTATAAGCATGGCCTCCTCTGATTACTCTTTCCTGCTCACCATCACTTCAAAAGAAATGAGCGCTGGCTGGTGTGGTTCAGTGGACTGAGCACCGGCCTGTGAATCAAAGGGTCACTGGTTTGATTCCCAGTCAGGGCACATGTCTGGGTTGAGGGCCAGGTCCCCAGTAGGGGGTGCTTGAGAGACAACCACACAATGATGTTTCTCTCCCTCTCTTTCTCCCTCCCTTCCCCTCTCTAAAAATAAATAAATGAAATCTTTGGAAAAAAAAAAAAAGCAAAGAAAGAAAGAAGATCACAATTGCTTTAAAAAAATATTGTCCATGCTAAATTCAATTTCAACCTTTATCATCACCAATACAAGTTTGTATAGCACTTTACATTTTTAAAATTCTTTCATATCTGTTACCTCTTCTGAACCTCTTAGTCAGAGTTATCCCTTACCCTTGAAGAAACTGAAGCAGAGTGACTTGCCCACCGTCACTCAACACACTAGCATGGAGACCTCCCCCCTCTGCTGACTGCCTCCAAAATACACAAGTTGCCACATGGCCTTTTCCATCGTAGTTTTTTTCATATTGACCCAGTTATGCAATGAGAGATGCCACCTTCTCCCCCACGGGTTCTCCATAGACTTCCTCTACCAGCTCTACTTCCTTTGAAATAAAATAATGAGCGTTATGCTCTAATCCAACCACACAAATGTCATCAACCACAACAGGAAGATGCCACAGCAGGCTGCCTAAAATAAACCAAAATAAACCCATAGCTTTTCATTGGTCCAGGACCTCGAGCTGCAGGACAGGGGGCACACCCATGAAAATTAAGACTGTTTCAAATGTTTTAAGTCAAACAGCTGCCTTCTACCGAGGCAGATGGCTGCTTTTGGTTTCCTTCTAATATTTCTTGGGGTTTTTTTGTTTGTTTGTTTGTTTGTTTTGTTTTGGCTTTTAGTTCTGCTCTGTGAGTCCAAATCGTTTCCTATTCTCAGCTGAGTACACGGAGGGAAGATTACCAGGATGTGGGCATTTCAATGAATTCTGGCATATCAGTTTTCTGTTATAAAAGTCATTCATTCACTCAACAAATAGTCTTGAATTCCTTCTACATACCAGAGACTATGTTAGGTGGTGAAGAGAGTTGAGACTTATGTTTTTTATTATCCTTCCCACCAACCCGCTGGGTAGCCTTGGACAAGACCCTTCCCCTTTAGGGACGTCAGTTCTCGCCTCTGTAAAGTGAGTGAGGCGGTTGGTTGGCCTCTAGGTTCTCTCTAGCTCTGCTCTTCTACACACAGCTCGTAGGGATCTGCATTGACGGAGGAGGCCTGGCTGTAGTGCCTAAGGAGAAGAATAGTGTTTTGTTGTTGTTGTTTTTTAATTCACTGTTGCAATGAACTGGAAAAGGAGTAGAAATGGAGACTATACATTACAAAGAAATCTTACTTTATGGTATAGGGGGAGTACCTATTGAGTTTTAAAAATCCATTATATGTCAAAAAAATTTTCAAATACAAATAAGTATAGCACTTTATGTTCTTTTCTGGTACATATTTTATATATCTATAATCAATTTGTGCATAATTTTTCACTCTTTGTTTAACTAATGTTATTTTGTATATACATATACTCTGTGTATCACAAAATGTACAGTTTTCTAATTTTTTTAGTGCATAAGAGTAGTGCATCCTATCATACCATACGTCCCAAATGATGCAACACTTGAAGTATGTCCAGTCTTTTTTCTTTCATTAGTAACTCTGGTATAATATTTTCCCTAAATTTTTCCTTTGGACATTCATTTAAAAAAAAAAAGAAATTTTTAAATCAGTGGTGCAATCAGTTTCCAAAAGACCCAATCATTTTATAATACCATCAGCAATTTATGATGCCTATAAACCACCTACATCACATATAATTTTTTTTGTACTATTTCTACCAACTTCTATAAAGTCATTTACATTTTCATTTATTTCATTTTTATTGAGGCTTCTCTGTGTTCTACAAGTATGCTTAATTATGTGAATAGCTTATTCATGTCTTTTGACCTCATGTCTAATGATTTTTGAAGAACATGTTAAGGTTTTCATGGGTGACATTCATAAGCACTATTAATATTGTAGATGTACAAACACATTCGTCCTTAGGAGATTTGTGTCTGTTTTGTTCACTGAAGTATTCCAAGCACCTAAATTAATGCCAGGCACACAGTAGATGCTCAATACTTAATTATCAAATAAGTGAGTAAATTATCATTTAATATTTATGAGACATCCACTATGTGTTGGGGAAAATATGAGCATTCAATTTTTTTATCATTTATGCTATTATAGTTTTCTCTGCTTTCCCCCCCTTTGCCCACCTTCACCTAGCCCCACCCGCTCCCCTCCCTTAGTCAATTTGTATGTTGTGGGCCATGCATAAATGTTCTTTGGTTAATTTCTTCACCATCTTTCATCTAGTCCCCCCCACACCAGCAGCTGTCAGTCTGTTCCATGTATCTGTGCTTCTGTTTCTATTTTGTTCTTTATTTTATGGTGTTTATTAGATTCCCCATATAAGTAAGATCATGTCGTATTTGTCTTTCACTGACTGGCTTAATTCACTTAGCATAATAGTCTCCAGGTCCATCCATGCTGTCTCAAAAGGTAAGAGTTCCTTCTTTTTTACTGCTGTGTAGTATTCCATTGTGTAAATGTACCACAGCTTTTTCATCCACTCATCTACTGATGGGCACTTAGGCTGCTTACAGATCTTGGCTATTGTAAGCAGCACTGCTATTGAACACAGGGGTGCATATATTTTAAAGAGCTTCTGCACAGCTAAAGAAACCATCAGCAAGATGAAAAAGGAACCCACTGTAAGGGAGAGCATGTTTGCCCATGATATAGCTGATAAAGGTTTAATCTCCGAAACAGTAATATACAAAGAACTAATACAATTCAATACCAGGAAGACAAACAATCCAATTAAAAAATGGGCAAAGGACCTGAATAGACACTTCTCCAAGGAGGACATACAGAGGGCCCAGAGACATAAGAAGAAATGCTCAACATCACTAATCATCAGAGCATTCAGGGAGCATGAGAAAAAAAGATCAAAGCAGCTGAGGTGGCAGGGGGTGGGGGGGTTATCACTTCAGAATTTTAAAAATCCACACCTGATAAAGTGGCGAAGTAAGAAGGTACTGAGGAGTCCCTCCAGGTAACGACTCGAAACTTTATGACATATCAATGAGTTGACATTGCCAAAACACAGCATGAGTACTGGACTGTGTGTCCTTGTTTGCCCCCCTCATTATGGTGTGCTTGATATGTCAAACCAACTTCAATATTATCACAATTCCACTTCATTGAAACCACAAACATTTTCCGAGCTGTTGCTGCAATACTCAGGCACCGAACTCATCCCTGGGTACACAGCAGTGCGCAGGCCCTGGCCCCTGTGTGTCCATGCACCAGAACACTGTACATCAAGAAAAAGAAATGAAATACTGATATAAACTCTACGTATATAAATCTCAAACAGTTCTTCATGCTGGGTGATAAAAGTGAGGTGTCAAAGAATACATATTGCACGATTCCATCTACATGAAACGTCCAGAAAAAACAAATCTATCAGATAGAAAGGAGATGAGTGGTTCCCTGGGGCTGGGGAATGGGCACAAGGGATCTCCTTGGGGTGATGGAATACTAGATTGTGGGGATGATTGTACAATTCTATAAAATTACTGAAAAACCATTGAATTGTACACTGAAAATGACTGGATTTTGTTATTTAAATTATACTTTCATAAAGTTTTTTTTTAAATGGGTAGTTATCATGACCTGTTTACTGTCAAAACAAAGCAAAACGCTGTCCCCAGAGCAGGCAGACAAGTAGAAGAGTCCTATCTTATTTAACTGTCAGTTAAGGGCTGCCACAGAAGGGAGCCCAGGGGCCTCTGGGAGCACTCAAGCACCTAACCCAGCCCCGCAGCTCAAGGGATGTGTCCCAGAGGAGGTGAGGTCTGGCAGAACTTGTTCCAGGCAGAATACATGGGAGGTACAAGAGTAGGACAGGCACACCCTAAGACAGTGACAACAGTGTTCGTGTCATGGGAGGTGGTGCTCAGGCCCATGCCCACCTCATGGTGTTCAGAAGGTTTCAGGGAAAGTTCAACGCTGGAAAAAGCGTTGTGTATTAAATACAACGACCATCTGTCAAGTACCTTGTCAAGAGCTTTACGTTCAGTAACAACAATCCTGCAAGGCAATTACAGATAAACTGAGGCAAACAGAGGTGTACTTGCTAGAGGTAACTTCCCTAATACGAACAGCAAAGCTGGAATCCACGCACAGACAGGCCTGAAGCTAAAACTCATGTTCTTCTTCTTCTACTCCCTCCTTTTTTCCCCCAATTAAAGTTGACATTTAATATTATTCTGTATTAGTTTCAGGTGTACAGCAGAGTGGTTAGATACTCATGGACTTTACAAAGTGGTCCCATCGATATTTCAAGTGCCCACCTGGCCTCATACATAGCTATTACAGTATTACTGACTATATGCACTTCCTCCTTTTACAACTGCACAGGCCCAGGACTATTACTGGTGTGACATTAGTGGCCTTGCTGAGAAAGACGTAGGTTTTGTTGATCTACTCTAGAGGATTCATAAAACTCATCTGCAAACAGTGTTGCAAATGCAGTTTGACAGGGCCTCAGAGCCACAGCCTTTGTCATTTATCACGGTCCCCAGCACACTGCTCTGTATACAGCAGGCAGGCTCTATGTAGCTTTGATGTGTCAGTAAAATCCAATAATCTTGATTCAAAATAAGTTAAAGGCCACTGTCTTTTTAAACAGCTAGAAAATTCCAAAAGGCCACAGAAATCCAGTCTGTAACACATCACCCTCAACCAAAAATCCTCCTTAAATGCCTTTTAATAACCATCTACATGAAAACATACAGCATTTAAAATGATATGATCAAAACAGAAACTTTTTTTAAACTGTGCTTAGTTTCTCTTTTAGATTTTTTGAGAATTGTCTTTTCCCTTCACCTTTGCCCAAATGCATCTACCACTTACGGGAAATTATTAGTCTGTTTGGGTGAGGCAAAGACACACATTTTTCTCTTGAAAGAACAGACTTTCATTCCTATGAGTAAAATAAATCAGGGCTAGTTTCCCTGTCCATTAATTATGTGGAATGAACAACCCTGCCCTGCTTGGGGAGAAGCACAGGAGACCAGCACTGGCTTCTTCCTCAGACTCAGGGGAAAGATCACTTGACCATCCAGGAGAACGCTGGTGGTCTGGGGAGGCCTCAGAGGATTGGAACAGGCCAGGCTCTGCTGCCAGACGTTTGTAAAAGAGCCACTGATGGAGACAATCCCGTGATCCAATGCACAGAGGACTGCCGCGTGGTGGGGTGGAGGCTAGTATTGCGAAAAAGAGCAACAGAGTGACAAGGAGTCTGCATCCAGGTCTGCCCCTCAGGAATATCCATCCAGTCCTCAACTCTGAAGACAGCGGATGGGGTTTAGGAAATGCGCCGCCCCCGGTTCTTATTTTAGAGTCTTAGAATGCATCAGACACATCACCAGGGCCCTGGGGGTGGTGGAGGAAGGTCACGGATGGCCTCCCATTCAGGTCTATACTCAGGTTGAACCCACAGGGATTTGCGAGGGACTGCAACGTCACCACCACGAATTTACACACAGAAGGAATATACAGATTAAAACAGTCTCACAGTTGGAAATGTTTTTGTGTTTTCGCCTTTACACACCTGTGACCACTACCCCTATTCATCATCCCCTTCTTACTCAGCGAACCTGAATTTTATCTTGAGCTACAACAGGGCTCTCAAACCACTGAGCTCTCAGACTCCTATGCAGCTCCGGAGGCACGTCCTCACCTTCTGTCCAATGAGATGTAAGCAGAGCTCGCTGGGCGGGGCTTTAGGCTGCCACAGGCTTTCGTGTCTTGCATTTCGCGTTCACTTCCCATCCTGCAGTAAGTGAGGGTGCCCCATTGCCATTTTTATGCTGAGAAGGACAAGAGGAAGTGCCATGTCAGCCCAGGCCCTGGATGGTCCTCAACCAACAGGGCTCAGATGCTGGGCTGCCACCTCTGTAGTTTTTACTGTGTGAGTCCTATCTTATTTAGGCCACCCTTGATTGAGTCTTCCTTGCATGCAGCCGAACATAACCTCCAACTGATAGCAGTTTGAATTCAGTTAAATTCAGCAGTGATCACCTGTGATGTGCTAGGTGTGGGAATACAAAGATGAGTCAGGTAAAACCCACTACCCTCAAAAGTTTCACCAACTAGCGCATGAGAGAAGGTACATAAGCAAACCATTATAGTGTAGTGGCATGTTTGTTTAAAGTGTTACGGAAACAGAGTCATCAATATTAAGGAAGCAAAATATACTAGGGCAAACTGTGTGGAATTATAAGTTGTTTCACACCTTATAATACTTGTGCATGTATAAGTAAATCCAATCAACCCACCGAATATCCACAGTTCATAGCATTGATACAATCTGCCAAATCATGAAGTCAGTTATGTTATCCTCCTGTAAGGACCACTTTACACTTGTTTGTTTTCTCTGGTGGGGTCAGAGGACCTCCATGTTTCCTAAGTAAATTTCTCAAACCTTTGTCAATTCCGTATACACAGGAGAAACCCCCACGAAGTCCCTGGGAAAATAAACTCAGCTCAAAGATCAGTAGAGACTCAGGACAGTTTGGTCTGAAGCGCACCCTGAATGCCCGAGTGCAGCAGTAGCCTTTCGGCCTGCAGCACCTACTCCAGCCACTGCTGCCTCTGCCTCCCGGACCTGTGATTCCCTCTCCCTCTGTGCATTTTCCCTGTCCATGTCTTCCCCACTCTGCATCACCCCTGGCTAGTCTCCTGGATGGCAACTGTTCCTCCTACTCTCTTGCACTTTCCATCTCTCTCTCCTTTATCCAACCAGGAATTAGAAATAATGAATTGTTTAAAGACTGTTTATTGCATTTATTGAAGTTTTTTACCCAAGATTTTAATTATTGAAGCTAATGGTTAGATTCACTGATAGTTCACAAAATCAAAAATAATTGCTTTAAAATTTTTTTTGAAGAGGTAATACATCCACCAGTTTCAAATTTTAGGAAATTTGGAAGGGTATAGGTGAAATAGCTCTCTCAAATGCCCCACCTGGCTCCCTTCTTCAGGGCCACCATTGGTAGCAGCTTTTTCTGTATCCTTGCTGAGCTGTTTTATACATAGGTAAATACGTACAGCTATTTCCTCACTTTGTTCCACAGAACCATGGCATATCCTGCATAGGTTTTTGTACCTCTCTTTTTATTCACTTACTAGACCTTAAAAGTTTTTCATGTCAGCATATTAAAAAAATTCCCTTTCTTTTTTAAGCTGAAAATGTTTCTTTGTATATGTGTATCATAATTTAACTAGTTCACTATCGATGGACATTATAGTTCTTTCCATCCTTTTGTTATTGAAAGTAATTATGCACTAAATAACTTTGTGTACACATCATTTCACAGATGAGTGTATAATTTAAGGTAAATTCCTAAAGGGAGTCAAATGGTATGAGCACTGTGACTATGGTAAATATTGCCAAGTTTCTCTTTCTTAAATATACTATTTTACACTTCCACTTGCAGTGTATCGAGGTGCTTATTTCCATAAACTCTCAGCAACTTAGTTTATCAAATTTTGGGGGCTTTGTCAATCTGATAGGTGAGAAATGGTCTGTCGGTGTAGTTTTAATTAGTTTCTTTTATTATGAGTAAGATGGTTCATCTTTCACATATTTCAGAGCTATTTGTATAGTGTTTTCTGTATTTATACAGTCTTTTCCTTTATTCTTTATTCTTTATTCTTTATTCTATTGGGTTAGTAGGGCTTTTATCATTATTTTTCAAGTTCTTTTTTTTTTAGGGAAACTAACCATTTGTGAAATAAGACGCACACATTTTCCAAGTGTCATGTGTCTTTTGATTTTGCTTATCAAGGATTATCACCTGGCCAAGATGTTTAGTTTATATGTATCAGATTTATGAATCTTTTCATTTCTGATTTCTAGGCTTTGTTTCATACTTAGAAAGGCCTTCTGATGGAATAGGAGTTCTTTTTGCCTTCTTAATCATACATTATATTGACAAACAGTTAGTTGTTCCTTATGTGACTGGTGCCAATTAGAGAATGATCAGGAATTAAAGTGTGTGGGGCTGGGTGGTGCTTGTGAATGGTGAGAATCTGGTTCAGATTCTCTCCACTCCTGATTATCTTGGTAGGTAAGAGGGCTTGGACTTATTCTCTCCATCTATTTGTCTGCTGTAGGTGAATGAATATGCCCAAGGCACCACAGGCTAGGTGTGCGTGAAAGGATTCTAAAATGTTTTGATGACACTAAACATTTAAATTCTTAAACTCACACATCACAACGTCATGTCTTCTGCTGAACATCTATCTAGATGCTGCCTATGTACATAATGTTGTTGTTACTGTTTTTCCTCAAAGAGAAAGATTCTGGCATGGGAGATACAGCGAAAGTCATTGGAGCTGGAAAAAAAAGATCCCCCAATGCATTGCAGGGGAGAGGGAGGAGAGTCAGTCAGTCAACACGCACACTCCTTAGTTGAGCAGGGCTTGACATACGTGTAGTGAGGCACCTATGACAAATTAGAGCCAGCAGGCCTCTTTGTCCTTTCTTTCCCAGTCACAACCTCTCAGCTTCATGGTTCTCAGCTATCCTTTTTGAGTAAGACCAGAATCCCAGCCAGGCACCCAAGTAGGAAAAGCTGCCCTCCTGCAGGGTTGGAAAGCCTCCATCAGTCGCGAATGGCAGTTCCGGAGATAGCACCCTCTGAGTTTTCAGAAGCAACAGCCCCTCTCTTAGTGCCCTTTCAACATCAAAAGGGCAGAGAAGCTGGCCACGTACGCACCCAAACTTGCTTCCACAGCATCTTGATTTACTTCCAAGGAGAACCACTCAGGTTTTCAGGATTTGTCCTTTTATTTTTCTCATTTTCAGGGCATTTGAGATAATGTCATGCTTCTACAAGGTTCTACACTAAGAGGAGTGGTCAGAAGCTGTGCTGTCATTGGGTCATACACGATGGGCCACTCTAAAGATATCAGCCTCAGCCATCAGGGCTCCCAGGGCTTGGACCATAGGGAAGTGAATGGTGGTGCTGCTTGAGGTCCAGCAGAACAGAGTGATGGGCAGCCATAGAGATCAGAATTAGGAGATTTAGGTGCCAGGAGGCCAGGTCATCCCAAGTCAGTGTCATGGAGTGCATTATGGACATAGGATCTTGGGAGTAGAGTTAGCAGTGGGGGTGGATAGATAGAGGAAGTTTGTTATAGACATGGGGACAGCTCTGTTTGAGAGCCAATGTGGTAGAAGCCTGCAGACGCTCTTCACCGCCCTGCATAGTCACCAGCTGGATATATGTAATAAGGTCATTTAACATTTGGGGCATCAGTTACCTCAGAGACATGGATAGCCTCATTGGCTTTATGAGACCCTACCTATTTCTGATTTGGGTAGAAAGAAGAGAGGATTTATTTGAGTCTAGAGACTTGGATTGATGAGTAGGAGGCTGTGTCCAATGAAGAGGCAGCTATATCCAAGGGAATTCTTTAGGCAGGTTCATCTGCTCTCCCCTGAGTTTGAATTCAGGTGGTTTAAGGATATATTCTCTTTGAAACTATAACATGACTTGAGGCTTAAGTGCAAGTAGAAGAGATCAAGAGCCATTAAAGAAATTGCTCTAAGTTATGGACTAAAAGGTAAAAGGGATCAGTTAGAAGAAAGGATAACCATGTATTTATCCAACCGCTGCTCACTGAACCTTGTGTTCCAGAGACTGTTTAAGGTACCAGGAATATAGCAATGAACAAAACAGAGTCCCTGCTCTCATGGAACCTGCATTCTAGTGGAGATGGCAGATGATAAACAAGATATATAAATATGTACTTAAATACATATTTACATAATTATGCATTTATATATATTCTTCATCCACCACTTATCTATCTGTCCCCTTCCCGGGCTCTATTAGCACTTACCCTACTGCTAATAGATAGGTAAGTGATGGAGGGAGAATGCTATTTAGATAGGGTGGTCATAAAATACTTCAGTGGTAATGATGTGACATTTGAGTGGAGCCAGAATGAAGTGAGGGAGGGAGCCATGCAAACACAGAGCGAAAGGTATCCAAGGCACAGGGCACAGTAAGCCCAAAGGCAGATGGGAGTATGCTGGGTGCTACAGGGAAGCCCCCTTGGCTAGAAGCAAGTGAGTAAGGGTGGCGTCACAGAGGATAAGATCACAGGTGTTGGGGGAGTGACATGGTCCAGGTCACACAGGGCCTTGAGGACCATGGTAAGGATTTAGGAATCTATTCTGAGTGCAGTGAGAGGCCGCTGGAGGATCGTATACTCATCAGGTTACTGGAAGGCCTGGAAGACACTGTGTCACCATGTAAATAGGATTTTCCAGCGTCATACTTACCTCCTAGCCCATGAAAGATTGTGCTCGTCAGCCCCAATCACAGGGAAAACAGTTGTGCCCTTCAACCACTAATTGTGTAGTTCTGGGCTGCAGAGTAGTCAGAAGAGGGGAGAAAGGCATAAAGGCTGAAACTCTCAGGCCACCTGAGCAAAGCCTCCTCATCTGGATGGTGGGAGCTGCAAGGGCAGCCTTATAGGTAGTGGTTGCCATGGACTCCTACTTGAGAGGCATCTTGCACAAGTAAGTGGCTGCAGCTCCTCACCTCTTCATAGACTCTGCTAACAGCCTAGAAGGACACCTGCTATGTCCATCTTCTTCCACCTGGGACAAAGTACTGGTAGGCCTTCACAAGCTTCTTCCTTACATAGGAAGTGAGACACTCCCCTGGGTCCCCATAACAGTTAAAGAATGAAAGTGTTTATAGGCTCAGTCTGGAAAATCCCACATTCCTCATAAGATTCAAATGCATTATCAGATATGCACAAGAAGGAACCCAGATTCCAGAAGTTGATTTCTTTCACAGGTGCCCTTCCTTGAAGCCTTAGAAAATTAAGGTGGTCTTATTGTCACTTGTATGTTTTGTTTTGGTGCGTGTGTGTGTGTGTGTGTGTGTGTGTGTGTGTGTGTTTGCTCATAACATGAAGGCCTATGTCTTGCTCAGGCTGTGTGTCCGTTGTGGATAGCTGCAGGTCCGTCCTGTGTTCATCTCAGGACTGAGGCTAAAGGCCTGGTCCCTGTCTGCAGCACGCTCACCATCATTATCAGAATCACTCTCAAACACTGATAGATTTTGCAAAACAGGGTACAACTGTGCTTTCTTTGGCACCGTAAGTCCATACTGCCTTCCCAGAATCACCATCTTGCTCCCATCTCCCTGTTTTGCTTTTATTATGAAGCTCTTGAGCACACACACCTCAGTCATTATAATGTTGCCAAAGATCACTTAATCACCTAGAACAGCGATTTTCAACTTGTATGCCACAAGCATTTTTAAAATGTGTAATACCTGACTACTTAGTCAGGGGCACTGACCTCTTTTCCTTTACATTGTCAGATTAATAAAATGACCACAGCCAACATAACAATAGCTGTCTGATGTGTCTTGAAATATAAATATATACATCACATAATACAGTTGCATCTTATTGGACACATCACATAATAAAGTTGCATCTCATTGGTTAATTCTTGGTACCAGAAATCCTTATGTATAAGTACAGGCACCTGATTTTTTTTTATTGAATTTATTGGGGTTACATTGGTTAATAAAGTTATATAGGTTTAAGGTGTACAATTCTCTAACACATCATCTGTAGTTACTGTATTGTATGCTCACCACCCCTATCATGTCTGTTTCCATCACCATTTATCCTGCTTTTACCCTCTGGCACCTGATTTTTTTAAAAAGTCAGTTTGGAGCAAGAAGAGTAGGTAATTACTGTTATAATTATTGTTTTGTAAATCAACCAAAATTATAACTATTTTTCATCAGATCAGCAAAAAATATAAAATATTTTTGGGTGTGCCTCAGAATTTTAGTATTTGGTTCATGTGTGCCATGAGATGACAAAGGTTGATCACTGCTCTAGAAAGGTATTCACATAAGACAGTATGTTTGGTATAATCTTGTGTGTGTGTGTCCATTCTAATATTGGTAAACATGCATAATTATATCCTCCAAAGTGGTGGCGTTACGGGTGCTTTATATTTTCATCTTTTTAATATGCATTTTCAAATTTAGAAAAACTTTTACATCCCAACTACCTGGATATAACGTCAGAAAGTTCCAGTCAACCCCTCTCCCCCCACCTAACCACATGTACGGGACAGGGCCTTGCAAGTCTCCTCAGCAAATCTTCTAAATGGCCCCTGTGCCTGTAGTAAGCCTTCCTGACTGACCCCCTGACCCACTGACCGACCTTTTCTCAGGCACTGGCACATGGCTTAGAATCATTCACCCCAAGATCACACAACTGCAAAGGTTTTCAAAAATGTTATTCCCTGATTGCTCACTCAACACACAACTCTCCTTGCTGCGTCCCTGACTGAGGCTCCCCTAGTCTCTGCTCACTCACGTCCATCGTGGGGACCATAGGTCTGAGAGACCAGCCATTGGTGGATAATGGCCTTGGCTGAGGAGGTCCACTGTATAGAGAGGAAGGATCTACCCCCACGTAACTGCCCCCTCAGATCCCAGCCCCTAGATCTGTGGCACGTCACAGTTCTAAGATCTCATGTCATGGGAAATAAAAGGGGACATAAGATGAAGAATTGTTCCCATTGTTTGTTTTTCTGTTGTTTGTTCTGATTTAAGAGTTTCTTTTAGTTCATCTTAGTTTTTTTTTCTACGCTGTTGGCACAACTCAAAGATTGCCCTTGTTTTCTGTTTCTCTCTTTTTATGTCTGAGGGCTTTCTCTCCTGGGGGCAACACGCTAAACTTATTTCTCCTCCCTTCCTTCCGCTCCTCTGCTCTCCTCTGCTCCATCCCTGTCTTTGATTTCCTGCCCTACAGGTAACCGGTTCTCTTTGACTTTTACCCTCCTATTTCCGTCACCATTTTTCCTTTCTTCATCAGAACTTCTTGTTCTCTCTCTCCCTTTCAGGGTCATATGTGCATTTGCCCCTCCAAGTATGAATCAAAATAAGAGCAGTTTATGAGAGAACAAATTGGTTTTTTTTCCCGATTTTCACAATGATGATATATCAGTGCTTTTCTTTGCATTTTTAATTGTAAAAGACATACAACATAAAATTTACCAATTTAAAACGCACAGCTCTGTGACATTAAGTACGTGCACAATATTGCGCAACCATCACCACTGTCTAGTTCCAGAAATTCTGTGTCACCCCAGATGGAAACTTCCTGCCCAGGAAGCAGTCACTCCCCATTCTGCCCTGCCCCTCTCGGCCTCCGGCAACAACTAAACTACATTCTGTCGCTATGGAATTTGCCATTTCTGTGTGCTTCACATAAATGAGCTCATACAATACATGGCCTTTTGTGTCTGGCTTCTTTAACTTTGCATGATGCCTTCAAGGCTCATCACTTTTGTAGCATGCCTCAGTTCTTTATTCCTTTTGATGGCTGGGTAAT
Organism: Macrotus californicus; assembly: GCA_007922815.1. Classification (NCBI taxonomy): domain Eukaryota; kingdom Metazoa; phylum Chordata; class Mammalia; order Chiroptera; family Phyllostomidae; genus Macrotus; species Macrotus californicus. Next base: position 6,413 of record VMDR010010573.1, on the reverse strand, counting down.
ATTCCGCTGTGTGCATGTACCTACCATATTTTGTTTATCCAGTCATCGGTTGATGGGGATGTGGGTAGTCTTCCCCTTTTAGTGATTGTGAACTGTGCCGCTATGCGCATTTGTGTATAAGTTTTTGTTTGAGCGTGAATGCTTTTTTTGAAGTATTTTTTTTCTAAAACACAGGCTTGTTTATTTGCCTCTTGCTAGGGCAGGGGTGCATGATGTGCGACTGCTTTGCAGATGCCTGAGCGAAGAGCCTGCCCACTGGTAATCCTGTTCTTTTCCCTGTTCTCTTGCCTCTTGATAATCTCTGCCCCTGTTTTCTTTATTCTGTCTTGCCTGCACAAATTTGCATGTATACGTGGGTTCTCTCCCACTCAGACAATTTGGAATTCACGTTGGCAAATGGATTTCCTCCCTCTTCAGAGGTGATATTTTTTAAATAAATACAATGAATATGTCCAATTCAGAAAGGCCTTAGGCCTCAGTTCTCAGCTTTCCCTAACAAGGCCCCTTTCCAACTCAGTTCCAGGAAAGCCAGCTCCAGGAGCTCAAGCCAGGAGGGGCCCTTCCTCCGGCCTCAGCTCATAAAGCCAAGGTATGTCTGGGCCCCTCCACTCTGTCAGGCTTGGAACTTGAGCCTTCAGTCACTGGCTCCTGTCAGAGTTCAGTGCTCCCTGCCTAGCTCTTGGAAAGCTCAGGGCGGGGGAGGGGAGAGAGGTGTCAGGTTACTGCCTTCAAAAGGTAGGAGTGCTGCCCGGCTTGACACTCCCCATGTGCCCGTGGCTGTGAGCAGCCACAGGCATCACCAGCCCTCAGGATCACATCACGAAATACAGCCTGACTGTCTTGCCTCCTGCCAGAGATGCCGATGCCACTGTTCCTTTCCCCTTTGCCCGCCCACCTTTTCCCTGGGTCTGCCTCTCTTCTCACTCCTCCACATCTCCTGCTTTCCCAGATCTGTTTTCCTGCTGATTGGCCCCAGTAGGCTCTCCAGTTTTCTCCTGTCCCTTTGATTCCCTCCCCCTGCTTTCATCCTCCAGATCTTTTTCATCCACTCCCTGTCTTCTTGCCTTTTTCGGTGTGTCTTTTGGATCTGTTTCCTTCGACACTGGTCCCAGGCCTGCTGCCAAGTTTCAGACCCATTAGCGAGGTGCCTTGCTGACTGAAACACAAATCAAGACTGATCCGGGTACAATTAACAGCTGCTCACACCTCATCTGGAAAGCATTAGCCAGCACTGTGAGTGGAGGGAGGGAAACAGGAGAGAAATATTGATGCCAAACAGAATAGATCTTCTATTTTGGAACATGAAAGGATCCTGACCCAGTAGATGCATAACTGAAAATAAGATCCAAATAGACAAAGCGGCCCCCATAAGATGCAAAGATGAATGGTCTATTGACTGACCTTAGGAATCCTTCTGCATCTATGCAAGAGATGTGGACTCCTCCACATTTGACTTGGCTGTCTAACTGCCATCCAGGAAAAGAGGTGTCTCTTCCATTTAATCCAGACACTTGAACACTCACTTTTGTAATCCAGGAGTTCTCTGCTCTCTTGCTGCCTGGTGTGTTACCTTGGCACTGCTTCTAGAAATCTAATGCGCATTAAGAATCACCTGGAATTGAGTTAAAAATGCAGATTCTGATTCACTAGCACCAGGGAGGGGCCTGAGATCCTCCATTTATAACATGCAGGCAGGTGCAGCCAACTTTAACTAAAGGTCTAGGACAATTCCACTCATGTGACTTTGGTGAAATACCCCTTCTGGAGGCATCTCCCGGTACCCTGTCCTCCTTTTTGGCACTCACAATTACAATTAAGGATTAATGATGTAATTAGCTGTTTGATGCCTATCTGCCCAACTCAAGAGCAAGCACCAGGCCTGTCTGGTTTACCTCTGTGTCCCCAGCACTAGCCCAGTGTGCTGTATGTAGTAGGTGTTCCATAAACATTTCACAAGTGTACTTTCACAAGCAAATGAGCCAGCTCAGTCCTCAAGGCCCACCAAAACTCCCCTCTTTCCGCGTGTCTTCCTAATCCAGCGTGTGTTCCTCTCTGTGCTGCCCGGTGGCATTTGATAATTTCCCGTGTGTTTTAGCCCCTCAGCTGGATCATTAGCTACTTGAAATTGGGACTTTGTCTTCTGAGTTTCTGAACTTTTTACAGCCCTCTTCTCCCACTCCTTCCTGCCCTCAGTCTGAAGACTGCCTTGCTCTAGGAGGCATTTAGTGTTAGTTGATTGATTGAGAGACCCTAGGATGGTGCCACGTTCTGTTTAGACCTCAATTATAATGCCCAAGGAGTAGCTGAATTTGGGCTTGGAGCAAAGCCAAGATTTTAACATGCCCCAGTGGAAAAACCTTTACTGTTACCTAACACATTTGTGGGGCGGGAAGGCTGAGACACTGTGTATACGAAGTCAAACGATGTGATGTTGTGAGGCTCCCAAAGCAGTTATAAATCAGGTCCCTGCGGGGGGTTTGCTGCGCGGCTGTGACCATGACCTCACTCCCATTTTCTCCACTGAAACGGTGGTTCACATGGCGGGGCTTTAGTCGCAAGGCATGGGGGCTGCTGTTCCCTTGCAGGATCAGGCAGACCATTTGTCTCGGACATACAGAAAACTGGCTTCCAGCGCTCTGCCAGATAGGAGAGCTTGGTTTTGTTTGGAATTCATCAAATGTCCTATTTTTCAAACATTCAAGGTTTCACGAAACCCAATAGGCCTTTTGTCAAGCGCTCTCCTCCCATCATCTTAAAACACGTGTGTATTTTAAGGGACATTTAATGCACGTGCTTTAATTTGCTTACCCTTCAATCTTCATATTGTTACGTCAGATTTGTTTGAGGTCTGAAAAACTTTATGCACATTATTTGGAAATTTAAAAACCTTGCTTGCAGGATAAAAACAGCAAGTTGTGTTTTTCCAAAAACATATTGCCTTTAACACAAAAAGATTTGAGGGCCTTTCCGGAATCCTAATTTTGCCGGGCTCAAGGGGTTCAGAGACAGCACAGCCCAAGCTGCTGTTCCTGTCTCTTCAGTGAATCAGAGGATAGCTAGAAATCCCGTGCTTGGCAGACTTGGGCTGCCACACTTGATTGGAATCTGTGACCCTTCAAAGCCCAATGGTGACAAGGCTTAAACTGTCTGGAGACTCCCAAGCATATTTTGCAACAAATACCCCAGATGCCTGTTCAATGTGTATTCCTACAAAATGCCTGGCTGTGGCCTGATTATCTTCTTAAGCAGATAAAACATAAATCCCAGGGTATTAGAGACAACTTTTGAAGTTTGAAAGTACCTGGCAAAGGAAATTCACCAGAATGCAGCTCAAAGATGTAGTTCTATAGGAGGGATTTTCAATGATCTGATTGCTCTCAGGGTGGGGCACGAGGCAGGGAGTGTAGGATGGTACAGGCTGCCTTTTAAGGCCCTGTCCAAAACTGGCCCTGAGAGCCGCCACTTTGGTCTCTGAGTTCCAATTCACTTACAGGTGAAATGATAAAATGAGTGAATGCGTGAGTTTCAAAGCAATGCTGATGTACACACACACACACACACACACACACATACACACAAGTCCTATATGAACACAATGAGTGAGTGAGTGAGCAATAAAGAATGTAAGAGATTCTGATGAAAGAAAAACTATGGGGCACCTAACACAATGAACAACTTAATGAACAGTTGTTGAATGAGGAGAGACAGCACGCTGCTGAAAGTAGGTAACAGGAAATCTGGGTCCATGACTGTGAACTCTCAGGTAATAGGCTCGCCTACTCCAACCTGGAGACAAAAAAGTTTGGGGTAACAGGAGAAGAGAAGATGGCTGCTAGGCAGGTAGCAATGGCTTAAGCAAGCCACAAGAAGCAGAGGCATGGGGAGGCCCATGTCCCCCAGGCCACTTGGCCTGTCTCCCCATCATTTTCCTTCTGCAACCATGGAGCCCAGCCTAAAAGGAGCAGAGCCCTGTCTGGGGAATCAGTCCCCCAGGAATGATATTCTGCATCTGAGAGAACCATCAAATGTCACTGAAGGCCTGCCATCTGTCAAGCATGGCACAGCTGTCTCAGAGCCACAGTGGTGTGGCTAAGATGCAGGCGCCACCCCCAGAGAGTTCACAGTCTGGCAAAGGAGAGTGGCCAGCTTTCTTCTTGCTGAAGATTCAAGGGACTGTGAATGAAAATGACAGGAGAGATGAGTAAGAGATGGAATCAACAGCACTAAGCCCTTAGCAGAAGTTAGGGGCAAGGGAAAAGGCAGCATTAAGGATGCCGTTAAAGTTCCGTGATGCTAGCAGAAGTGGAGATTACAGAAGAGAAAAGCAGTCGAGAGTGAAGATGCCAGAGCCAGTTTGAAACCTGTCTGCTGGGTCTGGTGGCACATCTCTGTAAAATGCCACTGGGGAGGCCTTTCTCCATTCATTCTGGGAGGAAAAAAATGGCTGCCTAGAAAGGTCACACACCAGCAGCAAACAGGAGAAGAGAATGAGGTGAGAGAGCCTGGGAGCCATTGTCGAAGGGGCTCCATTCTCGTGTGCTAGGTCAGTCAGAGACTAGCAGAAACAGTCGGCTCTCTTGGCCTGAGCATGCCCAGATCAGAACCAGCACACACCACTCTGTCTCACTTCTTTATTCTGAGTGTTCTCCAAGTGAAAGAAAAAAGTAATCTTGTCACTGGAAAGGGACTGAGACTGAGGCGGGTCTGCCCTGGCACAGTCTGGAGTGTGTGGGTTCTTGACTTCCTGCAGGAAGGATTTCATGAGACGGGCCCAGGTGATTTTGAGAGGATGTTTATTAAGACTGGGGACAGTGAAACACAGGAAGGACTTATGGTGGAAGAGGCAAGATCACGTTAACAGGAGTGAGCCTAGGGGGTGCTGCGTTGGCTCTTTGGAAACGTGAGGAAGAATTGAGCCTACATGTGGCCCGTTAGAAAGAACGTCACAGAGGTAGAAGAAGGGAGCCATCTGGGCTACACCAAGTCAGGAAACAAGTTACAGAAGCAAAAGGAAGGCCATTAGAGAGAAGTTCAGGGAGTTAGCCCCCAGCGAGCTGCCACTTCCCACTAGAGTACCCTGGTTGCAAGTCTCCTGGGAACCTTTAGAGCTTAGGAGAAAGAAAGCGAAGGTACACACCCAAGGAAAGAAGGGGAGGCCCACACGTGTGCCAAGGAGAGTGTGCACTGAGTCCTTTGTCTGAAGGGTTTTTATCTGTTTTCTAAAGGCAGAAATTTTATGGGAAATCTCAGGGGAGGATCTCAATAGGATATTGATCAGCTTTTCAGGTGTGTCCTTTTATATGCTGATTTATCAAAATGAGCATATAGAGGGGTCAGGGTCATTCTCTGGTCAGCTTCACCTTCAAAGAATGCCACTGAAGACGGGGACCAAATGGAAGCAGGTCTGTCCCAGCGTGGTCTGGAATATGTAAACCATTTGCTCCTAAGTGTCCTTGGTTAGGGAAGACAAGACCTTCTGATTGATTATCTAGCTATAAGTTGCTTAGCCATTTAACCATCTGTCTCAGTTTCCGCATTCCACTTGCGAAGGAATTTTCCTAGCTTCTTACTATCCTGCCTGAGTCTCATACCCCAATAAACTGGATCAGATGTGTGCTTCAGTGGGTAGTGGTGAATCCAATACATATGGAAAATTGTATTCAGAAATGCCTGACTCCAGCCCTTAAATCCCATGGCACACATGGAAAGGATTGAAGACATGGCCAAACTCACAAATATTCGGCCCACACTGTGTAATATGGCATCCTGATGCATTTTGGAGACTGAAGAGCAACATAGTGGGAAAAAGCTCTGCATAGCTAAACATGGACACCTTGAAAGTGCACCAAGTTTTTACAAGATTTCCATGTCATTAAGGACTCGGCCAATTCCATCATATTCAGAAGGGGAGTCACAGACTCCCACCTCTGGCTGTCTAGAATGCTTTGGAAAATTCATTGTTTTACAGGGTAAATGTTCCAGAGAGCAAAAGGTTCACCCCTTTAAGTGCCAAAACAGTATTTCAGTGATTTTGAATGATGTTTTCCCCAAAGGCATATACTTTTGCTTAACTTTTTAAATGTGAACTTAATTCCACCTCGCGAATGTCCATTACAAATTATGCTATAATAAGAGAAATACCAGACTATAAGTTCCTTGAGAAATGAATGAGTATTCGCAGAAACTGGTGAAAATCCAGATAAGGTCTGTGATGGCCTTCTACCAGTGCTGATTCCCTTGCTTTGATAATGGCATGTTCTTATGTAAGATGATGTCATTGGGGAGAAGCTGGGAGAAGGGTACATGGGAACTATTTTTTCAGCTTCTTGTGAGTCTAAAATCATTTAAAATAAAATTTAGGTTTTTTTTAGGTACCCTGAGCTCAAGGACTCTGCTTCAGTTATCAAGTAGGT